>CAEGAD010040890.1:0-43196 GCA_903067055.1 Poeciliopsis paucimaculata | reverse complement strand
ACTTTGCCTGAGTTCAGTTTTGTTTCTTTGACCTCTTTTATGAGCTCAGTTTATTTCTTGTTGTTTATGATTTTTGGGTTAAAATAAAGAAAAACCCTATTTTTCTAAATATATCCTGTGACTCCTCCTGTTTTAACTCGGTCCATCACAACAGGATTCTTTTGCCTGTGCACCACTTGACACTGGTGTGTCAAGTGGTGCACTTGATTCTGTCGTAAATATTAGTTTAATTATGGTAGTTTCAATGCTAGCTTTAACGTTAGCGCATGTTTAAATATTAGACGGATTCAGATTGTTTTGAGTAGGCCTCAGTTTAGGTTAGAGTTAGACTCATGGTTTAATCAATGCATAACTTAATCAGAAGAACATTTTTCTTAGATATAATGAGCACAATTTGATTAAAACTAATCTAATCAGGAGTTTTTTATATTAGATCACATTCTTAAGAGTGTATAAAATACATATTCATTTGAAAATGTTTTAGTTCATTATAACCAAAGGAGTTGAAAACTAATGAGAAAATACTGAGTGTAACAGATGTTTTGGTAAACTGCAGTTTGAAATGTCCTCTCAGTGCAGAGAACATCTCAGTGCTATGTTATCTGCACTGAGAACATAGTAACTATTTAGTTAGTCACTAACTAAATAAACCAATATAAAACACATTTCCGTTAGAGTATCATCTCTGATCTGGAGGCTGGATCAGCTGATCTGACAGATGACGGCTCAATGAAGAGAGGTTTTTGCGTGTCTAGGTTCGGATTCCCCCAATCTTGGAAAAGTCTCAAATTGTCCCCCCCAAAAGAAATCACGAAGGAAACCCTTGTATTTAAACAATATCAATATAAAAAGGCAAAAGAAGCAAAGAACAAAATAATCAAATTATTAGATTATTGTTCTAATAATAAGTATTTTTAGAACAATGGTTCCGTTCAAAGTGTAGGAGGACCAATAAGCGTCTCTGAACTGCACAGGCTCCGTTAGAACCACAGAAGTGAGGAGCTAACTGTGGCTGTGGCTCTGCAGCACAAACAACCCTCCAGTAAGTAAATACTTAAAGCAAAAGATATGCAACACATTTTATTTGATTTTATTTTTTTTACTGCTCAATAGGAAGAAACACATTAACAAATATCAGGCCACAGTTTGTTCATTTCATTACTGGCTGAATCATGACAAACTGCATTGTTATGCCTTAATTCAAAACCAGCAAAACTGTCTACATCGCTTTGATAGACTTAGCTTTTTTTGTTATAGGTAGCAAATATCTCAATTATATTTAACTCTTATAAGAAGAGTTGGAAATGGGCAGGCTGAGTGTTACCATTAGCCGACAGCTCGGTGGCAGTGGAGAGCAGAGGGGCCATATTGGAAAGCAGCTGACAGTAAAGGGAAAAAAAAAGAATGCCTTTATTTCTTAGTATCTTCAACATAGTCTTTAAAACCACACACACAGTAAAATCTGAATATTTTTTCATACAAACCATGGTGCTTTGAACATTAAGTTGAAGTTATGATACTTCCCTGATATTGCCCTACTTGGTTCTCAGCCATCCAGGACATGGGAAGACCAAAAAAGGTTTAAAAATACAGCAAGTTATGCAAGTTAAACAAGTTATAATTTAAATAACACATAACTTGTATTGAGAGCCATTACAATAAATCAATATTTATGAGGAATTTTATGAAGTAGAGACACTCATTAAAACTTGTTTTTATTTAGAGTCTTAAAGGTGTAGCAGAGATTAGTTCAGTGACATTGAGCCAAACTAATATCTAAACATTTGAAGATTAGTTTGACTTCTATGAGTATCAACAGTTTGTTTACTGAGAAAAACACGTTTGTTTTTCTCAGTTTACTAGTCATTTTTGGTCCTGCAGCTTGAATACATTAAGAACTTCTTAAATCATGTTACATTTCACTCTAACTTTTCTAACCCCTTCCCTCCCAAAAACATTATGCTAGAAATGTTCTTGTTTATTGTCCCCCCAATAATGAGATGGGATTTATTCCCTTGTCTAGTGCAGATGAACCACTTATGCCAAGCTACTCTCCCGCTCAGGGGAGGGTCTGATTTTACATTCAGGTAACATTAATAGATTCTTGCCAATTTCTGATTACTTCAGTCGGTGAAATGTTACATTTCAAAACTTTGTCACTGCAGAGAAAAAGTTAAATATTTTCAGCTTGATATCACAATGTGAATTATCTGTTCAGCTTGTTAAATATTAATTAAAATGAAATGCAATTAATATTTAATTTATTTGGTAGAGACAAAATACATACATTTCTGTAAACCAAAATTAGCCAAAAGGTTATTTATTTATCTGTTGTTCCTGGACAATGCTCAATTTAACTAGCTAAAAACGAGGACTATGCAAACGTGGACTGCTGCGTTGTGTGCGTTATGTGGTGATCGGACAAACCAGAAGACATCAATTCTGGGTTCTGAGGCAGTCTCCCTTTTTTAAACCTGACATCTAATTAATATCTAGCTAATGCTGAGATATTAGCACTAGCACATAACATGTGCTTCAGTTTTCCAGCCCGATATCTTCCCAGTGGAAAAAATAACTAAAGGCGCCTAACATACCTGATAATCGGGAGATATCAGCATTAGCACATAGTACTTGCTTCAGCTTTCCAGCCCAATCTATACAAAAGAATAGTTAGCATGCAGTGCACATCATTCTCATAACAAAATCAAACATTTATTATCATCAAATGTTATAAAGGTGTAATAACAATTCAAGTGAAAATATTCAAACACCTATCAGTAATACAAAAGGAAAAATAAACATTTGAACAATATAAATAAAAGGATTGTGATGGATTACACAATCCATCACAATGGATTGTTCCATAACTGAAACAAATTTGTTATTTGTTCCATTTACTCCAATGGAACAAATAACAAAAGGGAAGAAGAAATGAATAACTTCATATTTATAATAGTCATGGAGGACCCTCAACAACAGAAGAAGAAAGTGAGGCGGAGATAGAGCACCACACCTTCCTAATAGATACAGAGGAACACAAGAACAGTCAGGTATAAACAGACAAATGCATTAAAGAACACATTTTGTGTAAATATACAACTAATACAGATCCAGTTACACAAACAAAGGTTAAAATTACAATATTCTAATTGTCAATTAATACAAAAAAATATAATCGACACAATTAGTTTTCTAATAGTACTGTGTAAAACTACAACACAAATATAAAAAGAATAAGCAGTAATTAAAACAAAATTAATCCTTCATTTCAATGACAAAACACAGGTGGGCACATGTTGAGATTAGGAAATTGTACTTATTGAAAATGTTGACAAATTGGATGTGTTATTAACCCATTTTTAATTGTTTTTTAAATAGATTATAAGTGGTAAGAGTTCTGATTGAGGGTCAGATTTTCACTTCTGCACTCTGACTAAGAGCATTTTTTCCAGACAGTAATAATGGAATCTTCAATCATTGTCCTTCTTGTTAATTGATATTTGTTGCTCCTTATATTTGCAAACTTGTAAATATAAGGAGTTTCTAAATATGTATTTAGAAACTTTTTAAAAACAGGTGAGTTTTCTGTTTAATCTCATACAAGACTCCATAGGATCCTTGTATGAGATTTTGTTCCTTGTTCCAAAGAAACAAATTTTAAAAGGAGAAATTAGCAATAGACTCATATTTGTCTTGCAATTGTCTAGGCGATAGAAAACCTTTGTTAGATCTCTTTTAAGAAGGGGTAGTGATACGAATCACACTTTTTTGTGACTGGTGTTCTAGAAGCATATTACAAAAGGATGTTTTTCAAGACCAATATTTATAGCGTGCCAGGCTATGATTGTGTCACCCTTTGACTGTGTAAAATGTTAAGAATAAATAATCCTTAACATCACTTTTATCATTGTCTCAACATTATCTCAAAATATGATAGATCTGAGTCCATTTCGCCCACCCCTATGTCAGTATTTACATTTTAAATGTATTTTTTGCTAGTCACGTAAAGAATTTACTGAGTTAAGCAATCAAACCAAGAGTTTTGTATTATAATGAATTAACAAGGGGTTACCAATTTATATTTGCATATCCATTTATCTATCCATTATTTTACACGCTTATTTTTAGTGGGATCGTGAGGGGAGCTGGTGCCTATCTCCAGTGGTCAACAGGTAAGAGGCGGGGACACCATAAACAGATCACCAATCCACCGCAGTATGGTGGCACAAATAGCAAATACACTGCTATATGTGCAAACAAATATTGTTTTCAACAATACCTTACACCACACTCTTCCTTTCCAGATGTTTAACAGAACCTGTTCATGTTAAGACTTGGTTTTGGGGTTTGGTTTTGCACTCTCCTGTGTCCTTTGCTGTTCCTCTTTTTTTATTTATCAGTTATGTTTTAGTTCACTAAAAACATAACTGATGTCATTTGCTGTTACAAATTTTTTGTTAGCTCTTTCTCATATTTGTGTTTCTTTATTTTCAACTCCCTCTTAATGTTTCTAGTTAGGTTTATTTCTTTGTTTAGTCCTTTGGGTTATTTTAGCTTCTGTGTTCCTGAGTTCTTATTATTATTTGATCAGCTTTGTTTCTGTTATTTTATGGTTTTATCTCCTATCTTTGTCTCTTTCAAGCTTACCATGTTTTCTTTACTCTTAGAGTTTCCTTAGTGTTAGAATTATTCCCACTCCCTTGTATTTCCTCCCTTATGCCACATTCTCCCCGCTCCTCAGCCTGACTCCTGCTCCAGCTACTCACACCTGCAATCAGTTACTTCATTGGGTCTGACCCATTGATCCCACTCTCAACATCACAGCATTTAAGCTCCTCATTCGGGCACAATTCTCCAGTGCGTCTTGTTACAACCCTTTTCTCTTCTCGTCGTTCTCCACACGTTCTTCTTAGAGCGCCTCGTATCTTTAGGTTTTGGCTTTGTGTGTGGATTTTTAGAAGTGCTTCCCTAGATGTTCCTTTTGTAAGTTGGATTCTGTTTTTTGTTCATCAAATATTCACAACTATACGTTGTCTGTTACCTGCTGCATTTGGGTCCACCTCAACAACACATCATGACAGTCAAACAACCTCTCCATTTCCTCTCTTTCTCCATTGGTAAACACATAAGACAAGATTTGAGTTTCACTTCTACAGGAACCTACTGCATCTGGTTCTCCTTCTTCTCTGATGATCAGAGTCTGATCATCAGAGTTCCTGTGCTGTTGCTAAGAATAATTTTATTGCTCCTGATGTGGAGAAGTGGTCTTGTCTGAGTCATAACTATGCTCTGGAAAGTTTTTACTGAGACAAAAAAGCAGCAAAGTTTTCAACCTTGAAACTTTACAGAGTTGAATATTAACCTTTTCTATCAACTCACCTTTGATTCACTAAAGCTAAATTATTAAAAAGCATTCATTCTGAGTAAATAATGCAGCCATGTTGACAACTAAGAGTTGTTTCAGAATTATTTAGGTCTAATCTATTAGTGCCACAACTTTCATTCAAAAAAATCATGACTGTCTAAGTCTATGTCCTATAAGTTTGTCTTTTTTACACCTAAAAGGAGAAAAAATGGAAAAGAAAAGGATGTCCTGAAACAGCAGGATGCTACATTAAATATTTTTGACAAGCAGGATTATGTATCAAGGGTAAAAATAAACTCATTGTGTGACCCACAACATGTCCTGTTTGGATTATCACTATCTGTGGGTTTGTTTATTGAGTCATGTATATATAACAATTTGTTTAATATCATTGTTTATTTAACACGTCTTCTGTTAGCTAAAAGTTAACAGCTCATCACAGTCACAGATCTCTCAATTGCAGTTCCAGAAAAGTGTTTGACCTCTTAGAGATTTTCTCTGTTTTTGTTTTTTTTCTCTTCGTAAAACTTAAATGTGCTTATCCCAAACTGACCATACAGTCATACTTTTACACCATCCAGGTCATGTTGGTATAATGTTCTTTCTCTTTGTAAGGCTCTGTTAGTTTTACACACATCTTATAAAAAGTTCCAGGTCTCAGAATGTAATTTGATGCTGTAAAAATGTGTTCCCTCAATTACTGAAACGACGTAGACAGATTTCTCAATTGCTGCCTTAGTTTACAGAAATCATGAGCAAAGTTATGGCATAAAGGAGAGTAGGTGATGTGTGCCATGGGGAAAATTGTGCCAATCCCATTTTTGGGAAACCATGAATGAAAATAGTAATTTGACCACATAATTTCAAGAGTCATTGATTTTACTCATTCTGCAAAGAAGAGGGTCTTAATGGATGACTGTCTCATGTTAATAGTATTTTGGGTATGATTCACTTAAAGTGAAACTGATGGTCTAGCTTTATCAGCACCAAACCTCAGCACACACTACTTTTAAAGAAACTGGGGTCTTTTAGAGTTAATAATAGAGGCTCAGAGAAAATATACATTGGCAGCATTATTAAGAAGGCTAACAAGGGCACAGCAGAAGCAATATGTTCAACTGAAGCAATGCAAATCCAGTGTTGTTGGGACACTGAAATTTGCAAGGAATGGGTTGGGATCCAAATTTCTTTGTAAGACATGAGAAAAAGCTTTAAGGACCATCCTAATAATCACATATGGCAGTGGTGCCCAAGGTCGGTCCCGAGGGCTGGATACCAGTCCTTGATTTTCGGCTTTGGGACCAAAATATGTAATCATCAAAATCTGTGGACTTTTGAGTCAAATGTACTGCAAAGGCGTGATGTCTGACCTTGTCATGCCACCACGGCCACACTCTACACCAGTGGTCCCCAACCTTTTTATTACCATGGACCGGTGGAGGGGTCTGTTTTTTGGGGGGGGTTTTGCCCCGATTTTTCCTTTCCAACAATCTTACAACGTACTGCAGTGTGTGGTGGTGGTGTGTGCCCGTTAAATATGCCCGATTTTCAATATGTTTGATTGTCTTGGCCCTGTGGGGTTTTCCATGACTGGGAGCGAGAACTCAGCCAGTTGAATGTGACAAGTAGCCAATCAGAAAGCGCGGTGACGTAAGAACTGAGGGAATCTCAAATTGTTGACATGGCAATTGAGAGCCCGGTGGATGTGGAAATGTTTATTGCTATATATAAAGGTCATTATTATATATGTTTTTTATATGTTGTTATGCTTATTCAGTTAAAAATGTTAACTACGAAAAAACATAACACCTCCAAATCATAGTGCAGCAAATAGAGCGGGTGCTCCCTTTTATCAAACGCCTTTTCTTTTTACGTCTTTTACGCTTAAAATGAGTCCATAAGCTATCACTACTGCTTCTACATCCGTGTTTGATTATTCTAAATTCATGTTCGTGAGTAGAATCGGTTCTGTGTGGTGTGTTGCTCCTGCTGTGACGATAATAATAATAATAATAATAATAATAATAATAATAATAATAATAATAATAATAATAATAATGGAGGAGCTGGGTTCCGGTCTAAGAAAAGAATTCAAATGATTGAATTTGAATTCCTCACACGAACCCATCGAACCTGTTGGACTTTTATCGGCTTTGTGGTCACAGAGGTTTGGAAAATTGGCCAACAATTATTAAATTATGCCGTGTGAACCAGACCTAAAACTCATAAGCTCCACTCCTCTCATCTTGTCTCAACCACTGTCCTACCGCTCTCTGACTCTGGTCGTTATGGTAACATTTACATATCTCTTCAAAATAAGATACAGATGCGCCACAAAAACGAACATTTTACTTTTGGGAAAATTTTAACTCACAATAACGACTAATATCCGTGACTTCCGGGTGAAAAACACAGATTTCTCCGCTCAGTGCCTTAGACAAATGATCTGTCAGTGCGGACAAAAGTTTTTTTTTTCTTTTCTGTCGGCTGAACTGATTTTATGTCAGATACGAAACATTTTAAAAGGGATCCCTGAAGTTGTTTCTCCCATCTGGGAGTGATAAGAGACAATGACACCCGAAGTGTTGCTTATGCTTTCTTGTTTCCGCTTTGAGTTACCATGACAGCTAGAAAGGACAAAGTTGTATTTCAGATGCAAATAAAGCAATTCTATGCACACTGTTGTCTTCCAAATATGATGGGCTTTTAAGATTCCCAAGCAATCCTGAATTAAGATGATGGTGGCTTGTAAATATTCGTGGCTAACAGGTAAAGCTAACGCCGCACAGCAAAGTTTGCAGCCTTCACTTCACTCCGGATCAGCTTCTTCAGCCTAAAGAAGAAGGTAAAGGGCCAGTCCTGTGTTATTTCCATGGGATCACTTCTGTATTCAGCCTGAAAGAGCGAATGGGTGGGAATAAGAGAGCAGATCAGAGCCAGACAGCCGAGTCACTGATCCTCCTGTAGGCCTACACACTGCTGTAAACACCATCCTGCTTCACAAGAAGCATGCAAAACTAATAAAACAAAGTAACATGGATACCTTAAGGAAAACAACCATATTTTTCTCAAAGCAACAAATTTGAACCTGAACAACCAGCTGAACTAGAACTTGACACTAACTACAATATACACACATCATGTACTTGAAAATAAGGTAAAACATTGACCGTTAGAATGGATTAAAATTGTTAGATACTTAAATAGCACATTTTTACAAGAAAAATGTCCAAGAATATTGCCTACTAGCATAAGTTAAAGTTAATGTTGTGTATAACGAGGTGTACATCTAAACTTTCTCCAGCTTACTTGATGGGGCTTCGGATTGATATACATCATTAATTGTTACCTTGGTCAACCCCTGCAAGCACTGAGTGTAAAACGCCATTTTCAATAGACCGAAAACAACCGAACCGCTTTTCCCTGAATGCGGAAGCTGACATGCAAAGAGCCCATGGAGCCCATCTTGCTGGTCCGGAGATGAGACAGGTATGGCTGCAGGTTGATGTGGAAAGTCACACTTACATGCTGTGGCTTAAACGTAACTAAAAACTGAGACTAACTATTTTTCTCGGTGGCCAGATGTCCGGTATTTTTTGTTTCTCACAGGAGCATTGCTTAAACTGACTTGAGGCTGGTAGAAAATATTAAAGCATATAAACTGAAACAAACAAGCATAAGTTAAAGTTAAGCATAAGTTAAAGTTATACAGGCTGTCTGTCTGCAGCCTGTATAATGTCTATGTGTGATATGGCCCCTGTGTAAGCCGGGCAGAGAGAACTCCCGCTTATTTTTGACAAGCGGGTCAGACCGCTTGTCAAAAATAAAGTTATAAAAATCAAAATTCAGCATTCGTTGTCTGTTTTTCCTTTTCCGTGCAAATGGAAAATCAAATAACAAGCTGTTATCCGATTTCCGATTTTGGTTTAATAAACAAAAAATTAAAAAATAAGTCTATTGTCATTTCTTAATTTTTCATTTTAAACGAAAAAATTAACTGCCTGAAAATACACAAATCGCCAAGTTATATATTCTGTCTCTGGACACACTCTGATTTCAGTGTTTCCCAACCGTGGTCCTCAAGGTTCACTGCCCTGCATGTTTTAGGTATTTCCTTGCTTCAGTCCAGCTGATTTCATTTGATGACTCATTAACAGGCGTTTGTTGAACTGCAATCAGTTGAATCAGGCACATTAAAGTGGGGAAATCTCTAAAACATGTAGGACAGTGTGCCTTGAGGACTAGGGTTGGGAAACACTGGATTAGGTCACAGGCGTTAGATAGGGACCTTTCAAAGTAAAACATTGCATTTCCAATTCTCAGGGGGTGTGGCTTAGCTATGTCATGAACTGACCATTTGACCATTGAATATTGTAGTGGATCAGATGTGGATCAATCCCAGAAGATTTGGTGTCGTGGTAAGTTTTTGTGTAGGAGATATAAGACTTTTGTCTTTTATGGAGCAATGCCAGACTTCATCATGCTGAACCTCTCACTGTTTAGATTACTTTTAAAGCCACATTCTTTATGAGCAAACTGACAGAGTTTGAAGCTGATCAATCGAAATCTCTAGGAGGTGGTGTTTGATCAAATGAAGAAGCAAAAATGGTATAAAAATCAGCCTTTTAATCCAATATGACTGACTTCCTGTTTGGTGCACAGCATGGGTGCCAGAGGCTTTTCTGTACATCTTGGCAAGCTTTAAAAGTATACCAAATTTCATGCTTAAAGTAAAATAAAGTCAATGTGGAGGGTATTTTGAAAGTTGCAAGGTGGTGCTGTTGAGCCAATTTTGTTTACAGCTTTTGCAACATCCTTAAAATATGTAATTTTTATGCATGCCTAATGCGCACACCAAGTTTGATGAGTTTTTGTACATACTTAGGCCTCCAAAAAGCCAATTAATCTGACAAAAGCATAGAAGAAAGACTATGATTAACAATAGGCCTTCACAGTGCTTTTGCTGCTCAGGTCTAATGACGAAAGAAGGAGAAGCATAACCATCAAAAATGTATATTCATGACATACCTATTATGTTCACATACTGTATCCAAAATAAATATTTCATGATTTTACTGTAGAAAACTTGTCAGAAACTTATGTCAGAACTTTTAGTTGAGATTTTGTTGTTTGTGTGTCACTTATCCTCTAGTTCTCTTTAGTTTTACCTTTCAGGGTAAAACTTTCTTGTTAGGTTATTTCCTAGTTCTTCTAGTTATTCTAGTTCTGTGATCCTTGGTTCCTATTATTGCTAGATAGATCAGCATTGTTTCAGTTTGCTTCTTCTATAGTTTCTCCTGTCTTTGTCTCTTTGTAGCCTATTGTTTTTCTTTCGTCTTAATGTTTCCTTAGTCTTAGATTTATTTTCGGCTCCCTTGTGTTTATTCCCTCACTCTTTTGTGTTCCCCTGTGTATCCTCCTAGCTTCCTGTGCCTCCTTCTCCCCCATCCTCAGCTCCTGCTCCGACTACTCACTCCTGCAGTCATTTTTCTCATCAAGCCAGCCCCATTGTTTCTGCTCTTTAGCTCCCAGTATTTAAGCTCCTCTATTTCAGTCACAACTCGCCAGTCCATCTCGTCACTTACATCACCTCCCCTCATCTTTACTCCCTGGTTTACCTGTTTCTCCTCAAGTGACCTATTTGGCCCTGTTGTTGCATATCCCTGTTCTCTGGAATTTTGGATTTGTTTGTAAGTTAGTTACCTGTTTTCATTTTTCTTCATTAAACATACAACAGAACCTAAGTCTTGCCTGCTGCTTTTGTCCACAAATGCACAAATACACACCATGACAACTTTCTTTAGATTCTGTTAACTTATCTATATTATCTCCACAACAAGTAGGCCATAATTTTTAGAGATGGAATCAGGTGATTCATAACTATTTCAGGAATGTACTCATTTCTTTTTGTACAGCTGTAGCTTATCTGACCTCCCATTTCATGTCCAGGCTTACAGAAAGATAAAACAGATTTTGTACAGTTAACAGTAACATTATTCACACACAAAAATAGCACACACATTAAGCAAAGTTTTTAATGTAAAATAACTTCCAAAGATTTTTTTTACGAGACAGAATGAGAAATATATAAAAGCATATTAACATATTAATAATATAATCTAACAAATATTTTCTTCACTTTAATTATTTATGTGAAAACTTAATAAACGTACACTACTTTGTAAATCTAAAGTTGACACACTTGCCAGTCCTGTTCCTTTCTCTTTAGACCTGTCAGTTCAGCTGGATCCATCTGCAGGCATTGAAATATGCAGTTGTCATGTTGGATCTGCTCATTTTTCGCCACAAAAATAAAATCTGTAAAAAAAAAATAAAAAAAAAACATCAAAATGATTTTATATAATGAATAACTTTATTTATTTATTTATTTTTATTTTATACATTTGAAATAGCTTTTGCAGACCCACTCATCAGTCGTTTTGTGAATTACTTTGTTCTGACTTATGTTGCAGACAGGTTCTATTATAGTGACTACTGCTGGCTGGCTTGTGAAATTAAACTCAACCTTCTGAAAAATGTGGTTAGTCACTATTAATGATTTTAAAAGAAAATGGTTACTTTTTCAAATATTTCCTGATTGGCTTGGATAGCCTTTCTTGTGAATAAGTAAAATTATCATTTTTAAGTGTGTGCTTATAGTTTCTGTTTTCTAAAGTTGATTTTGTCTCATTTAAAAATGATCTGACACGTTAGTGCATCAGAAAAAAAAAGAAGAAAAAAACATAAGAAATCATTAAGGGACCAAGTACCTTCTCAAAGAACAGTAAAATGAACATGGGTGTGAAACAGCCAAAGACACCTCTGTAGATGCGAAATGTAAGTTTACTGCAGAATATATGATTTTTAAAAATATCTTTGCTTTTATTCATTCCCCTTTCCAGTCATCTCAATGTGTTTAACATGCTTTTGCATATTATAAACAGAATATGACATAAGTACAGTATGTATGTCAGCTCTTTAAAACGACCATCCTACGCTTACTATGAGGAGAGTTGAGTATTTTATGAGCTGTTTTCTGCCTAGAGAGCCATACAGAAAGTTGGGCTGTGCTGAAGTGGCTCATTGTGAGCTACGCAGCAGTGTAGCTTTAAGATGGAGGTGGGCAGCGCTTCATGACGCAGGAATATCCCTGAAAGGATGCTTCAAAACTCCAGACTGGAGCCAGGCAGCGCGTGTGTCTGAGCTGGAGCTGAAAGGATCCACGAATCTGCCCGGACTGAGCACTGGGGCACATTTTGATTCTGCAGAACAAAACCCAGATCTGAGAAGCGTTCTGGTTTTACCTGCTCACTGGAAACATTTAACCAGGGCTGTTTGCAGCTCAGTGCGCTGCTGAGGGGGAGCCAATTTGGAGAGGGAAGCGTTTAGAGAACATCTCTCCAGAGCTGATTGTTTTTTGACTGAGGCTAAACTTTCAAAGCGGCGCCATGGCACCGGTCATTGAGCCTTTTCTGTTCTTTTTGGTCATCTTCAACCCACTTATCACCAACTCTTTCACGGAAGAAATTGAGGTTTTGGTGTTTTTGCCACAAAATGACTCTTTCCTGTTTTCTCATGCAAGAGTCGCACCAGCGATCCGTTACGCACAGGACAGACTGAAGACAGTATATCCAGATTTCCACTTCAACATTCACTTTGAGAACTCCGACTCGGCCAACCACGCTTTGTTCACGCTTGCGGACAGGTCGTGTAACCTGAAGCCGGACCTGATCCTCGGTCCAGTACGTGAGTACGAGGCGGCAGGTGTGGTGAGGCTGGCATCCCACTGGAAAATCCCGGTGATATCTGCAGGTGCTCTGGCCACCGCCTTCAAGAACAAGGAGACGGAGTACTCTCACCTGACTCGGATCGCCCCGTCCTACGTTAAAATGGCAGAGACCTTCACAGCGATGTTCGAGCACTTCACATGGAAGAGCGCACTGCTGCTCATCGAAGACGACATGAAGGAGCGGGACTGTTACTTCACTTTGGAGGGAGTCTACCATTTAATGGACGACTATAATGTGGAAGTTGAAATAATCCATCAACAGACGCCTTTCAATATTGAAGAAAAATTCAAGAATACTCAGGACATGGAAGGTAAAGCGGCTTTATTGCTTTATACAAACTGTTTAGAAAAGTGTTTAAAATAATCTGGCCAATTACTTTAAAAATGACAACATTGAAATTACGATTTATTATTTTATTTGCAAATATATTGTATCAGTCAAATAGAAATATTGACAAGTTTTATATTAAAAAACCCCAAAAGGTATATATAAAAAAAATAATAATAAAATGAAAAAAAAAAAAAAAAAAACCTAATTAAGCTTAAGTTAGTTTCTTAAAATGCAGTCAACATGGAGGTAGTGAAAATGTAACAGTAGGGTATAATAAACTAAGTCTGACTTTGAAGATTCACCAGCCTATGTAACCACTTTAAGCAGCAGTCTGAAAAATCTGTGCTATCTGGTTTTATCAGTCTCACATTATTGAGAGGGTATTTTAATAGTTTCATTTCTTTGAGAGTTACAGAGATTTATCTACAAGTTTACTCCTGAGGTTCCAAAATGTTTCAATCAGGATTTTTATTCAGCCACATGCATTCTTTTTATTTCGAGCCATTCTGTTGCACTGTGTTCCCGGTCACTGACCTGTTGCTGAGAGAGCTAAAGCCAATATTTAGCTGTTGGACTGCCTTAGAAATACAGGGGGATACAGTGAAAGTTGACTCTGACTGCAAGGTCCCCAGGTTCTGTGGTTGCCAAACAAGACCAAATCATCATCCTTGCAGCAAGTTTCACTGTTGGAATGAGGTGTTTCTGGTTAATTATTAATTATGGCTAAACATCTCAATATTTCTGTCATTTACAAATTGACATTCTTCCAGTCGTTTTGTAGTTACTTTAAATCATTCTTTCTCAAACTGTGGTCTGCGAGGTACTGCATGCAAACAACCGTTTATTTGCCATGACGTGAGCTCATAGTGTGATGCCAGCTTATCAAAGGATTGTGTTTGAGAATAATGATGGAAAACTGGCTTAAAACCAGGTCACTCAAAAGAAAAGCTGCAGGTACCGGTGGAAAGAATACAACTTCAGGACAAAGGAAAGCTAAGTCATAGCTGCTGAGTGTTGATGTGTGGTTCACTAGTGACTGGATTCCTTTGAATCAGTCGCTAGTGGTAGGAATCGCTTCAGTTAGTCAGAACTGTAATTTGTTTTTTACCACTTTGCTTGTTAATGAATGATGCTCTGCTTTCAATTCAACAGCTATTGTTGTTTTTATTTAATTAAAAAATATTAAATTAAAAAAATTCAATCAGGATTTTTATTCAAAATAAAGGCAATTTATAGAAATGGGTAGGTTGCATGAAATATTAAGATGTGCTGTCATGGGGGCAGTTTCAGGTTAGGTAGTCCGTGACTGTTAAATGAGTTAAGTGGTCCTCAGCCTGAAAAAGTTAGAGAACACTACTATAGGACATACCCTAAGTAACTTTAAATCTCAGACTGGATAACCTGGATAGCACACAGCTTAAACTCTGATGTAATATTTGCTGAAATGAACTACAGGCCCCCTGAACAGAACTGTGTGGAGCCAGAAAATGAGTGCGTTTTATTACAAGATGTCAATCTCACAGTAGACCAGCACAGTGTGCAACATCATTAACATGGAGCAGTGGCACAAAGTCATGGTAACACAGATGATGTTTATTTAATAAGACATCATCTCAGCTAACCTCTGCCCGTGTGTTGAGATCAAACAAACTGCTGCCAGCAGAAATCAAATGAGGGGGGACCAGACAGACTCTGTCATGCTCTTTTATGTTTTAAAGCTCAAGGAAACCAGGAATCTATATGAGCCACTGTTTTTATAGAGATTCAAGACATGTTTGTTGAAGTATTATATAATTAAAAGCCCCCAAACACCCTACTGTCAGGAAAATGCAACTGTTTTGTTTTTGTTTTGTTTTTTTACACAGCTGTAATATCCTACAGGTAGTCACTTGGTGCCCTGGAGAGCAAATTAAATCGCCCACAGGTCATATTCTAAAAATAGAATCTGTTGCCATGGAGCTCTGTGGGAAAAATATTTTATTTGAGATGTTGAAGCAATAGTTTTTGTAATAGTAGTACAGCTTATAACATTAGAATATTGTTATAATATTTTAGGAAAAAATGTAGGTTCATTTCAAAAGGTGAAAGTCCTACATGAAATATTTTCAGTCTTTGTGTTATGTAATGTTGATAATTATGGTTTAAAGATGAAAACAAAATTCTCTCAGAAAATCAGAGTATTGTTAAAATGTTATGTCATGTTCATATAAAGTTGAATGGAAGGAAAAAGTGTGTCATAAAAAGGTGAGCAGAAACGGGGATAACTGCAGCCTTGAGAGGATTGTCAAGAAAAGTCCATTCAACTTGGACGGAACTTCACCAGGAGTGGACTGAGGTGGTCAGCGAATCAAAAGCCTTTATGGGCAGCAAATGTCAGATTCCTTGTGTCAAGCCACTCCTGAAGCAGAGACAACATCAGAAGAAGCTTACCTGAGTTTAGAATAAAAAGAACTAGACAGTTGCTCAATGGTCCGAAGTCCTCTTTCCAGAAAAGGTTCAAGTTGACATTTCATTTGGAATTCAAGGTTCCAAGTTGTGAAGAAAGAGCAGAGAGCACTGAATCCATGTTGCTTTAAGTAGAGTGAAGTTTTCACACTCTTATGATTTGGGGTGGCATGTTACCTGCTGGTGTTGGTCCACCAGGCTTTCTGAAGTTAACAGTTGATAAAGATGAAAACAAAACTGTTACTGAGTGTTACAAGTTGAAATCATTGGTTGCATATTTTAACCCGATATTCTATAGAGTATAGGCATAGCCAGGAGCACCACCAGGAATCTTGGGGCCCATGACAAAAAATTTGATTGGGGCCCTCCCAGCGCAACTGCTGTTACAGTGTTTTGAGTCTATTTGACCCAAGAAATTGTCACACTTTTAAAGGCTTGCAACTGCCTTGCTTTCTTTGGTCCAAGATTGAAAACTAGCACAATATTTACCGCTCATGAATTTCATATGCAACAGTCCACATACAGTATGCAAGTAGGTTGCTTAATTTTTTCTATTAGTTTTAACTTACTGAAATGTCTTTCCCCACGAGCAACAGTCATAGGCAACGTGTAAAATATACTTAAAGCAATCCAGACTTCTCAAAAATTGCTATGTAGTTGCATTTTATCCAAGCTGCAGTATATAACTTTAATAAAAAATATGTTTTCTCCATATTTGTTAAAATCGTCAGCATGTCGTGACAGTTTGTTACGAGACAATTAATCTGGGAAAACGATCAATCTCCCCCACCTGTTCCCTGAGTTGCTTTGTCACTGGCTAAAGTAATGCAACGTTCTGGCCAAAAACAACCAATCAGAACCAGTAGGACGATCTTAGCGGTGTCAATCAACTTCATACATTCACTGCTTAATGTGCTAATGGTGGAGAAACAACTTATCATTACAGGAAAACTGTTTATCTGCTGTCATTGCTAGATATGCTAACTAGACTGAGCATTCACAACAGGCTGCGCTAGCTACAGCATAGTGCAGAGCAATAGGAGGGAGAATGAGCAGCCACATGAGATTGTGATTGACAGCGCTAAAACTCTCCTGCCACTGATTGGTTGTTTCTAGATAGCACTGGGAGAAGGCAGAGGAATTAGATTTTACACAGATTATCTAGCATGCTATACATAATGTTGTATGGCATGACATTATGACAGTTTTAACAAATATGTAAAATATATATAAAAGTTACATACTGCAGCTTTAATTTCACTTAGGAGAAGACGGGTCAGGAGAGACATGGGTTAGAGCTGTGATGACTGACTCATCTGTTGCTAAGTGTGACTGACTCATCTGCTGCTAAACCCTAAAAGTATGGGGACAAGTTAAACATATGAATATCTTTTTGATTTTTTTTCCTTAATTCATTAAAGCAGGGGTGCCCAAACCAAGATCTACGTTTTCTCTCACCAGCTGGCTGAGATCTACCACGACACGAAGATATAAAAATTATAAATTAAACTCTATTATCTTAGGGGCTGCACAGTGGCACAGTTGGTAGCACTGTTGCCTTGCAGCAAGAAAGACCCCCTGGCCCGGGGTCTTTCTGCACAGAGTTTGCATGTTCTCCCTGTGCATGGTGGGTTCTCTCCGGGTTCTCCGGCTTCCTCCCACAGTCCAAAAACATGACTGTCAGGTTAATTGGTCTTTCCAAATTCTCCCTAGGTGTGAGTGTGTGTGTGCATGGTTGTTTGTCCTGTTTGTTTCTGTGTTGCCCTGCAACAGACTGGCGACCTGTCCAGGGTGACCCCGCCTCTTACCCGGAACGTAGCTGGAGATAGACACCAGCAACTCCCGACCCCATTAAGGACAAGGGTGAACAGAAAATGGATGGACTCTATTATCTTATTTTATATGCAAATAAACATAGAAGAAATATCAAAGTGATAGAAAACCTAATGCAGTTTCTTCCTCAGTGAGATTCTGACACTGGGAGGAGGTTACTGGTTTCTCTGTCAGAAGCTGGTTGCAAACCAAACCTGAGGCCAGCAATAAGTTATAGTAGATCTGGTCTTTGGTTTGATGACAGAAATATGAGAAATTTCCGACTGTAAGGAATTTTTCTAAGAATTTTTCTTAGCAGCATAGTAACAGCCATAGCCTGTTACTATGCTGTTCTTGTTTTCTTCTGACTGCTGCAAAACAAAGTCACCGTCAAGCGTGCTAAGCAGAAACGAACCATTTCATGCAGATCCAGGGTATTCAGGGCAAATGTGTGCTTTTTGGTCTGGGAGTGGTAATATTTAATTTTTACTGCTAAAAACAATTTTAGAAAACACAATACAATTAATTTTGTAGTTGACGGGGCCCCATTTTTTTTAAAATTTCTATGAACAACAAAAAAAAAATGGTGGAGGGCTCCCTGTCGGTCAGGGTCCCTTGGAATTGTCCCAACTTTTCCCCCCTATACGGTGCCCCTTGGCACCGTATAGGGGGCCACTAGCAATAGCCACTAGCAATAGCTCTTTAAGGCTATTGCTAGTGGGTTTATCCCTTGCGTGCAGCACAGCACTCAAAAAAGCTTAATCCACGCCCACCTACTGGGTGGGCCCCACTGGTCTGTTCAAATAACGGTCCGACTGGACAAACGATTCCCAACAGCCCTTTTTTCCCCCAGCTATTCAGGAACCAGTGATGCCCATAGCTTTAAGGGCTGCACCTATACCTGTAGAATCTGGGGTTACAATACATGGCCAACGTTCTATTTCATATAGGCTTTGCCCTTTAAGGATATTGCTAGTGGGTTTGTTAGCAGGATGTAGTCTATGCCTCACTGGGTCCATCCAGACCACCACCATGAAGCATCTGCTCGCATATAACAGAAAACAGTCTTAGCCAAGAATGCGTAATTACGCACCCCCAGCCTCCCATACAGCAAAAGGCTAAAGAGGAGAATAGCCTTTGGTCACAAAAGGATGAGATAAACAGACCTGCTGCTGCAAATAGGAACAACGAACGTTATGAACTGTAATACTGTAACGATGAAAAGAGCACTATTATAGAGCACTTTGCACAACCATGTTGTTCTCAAATGCTTAAACACAGAACTCCCCAGGAAAAAAAACAGAATGATAATAAATATCAGCTGTTTATTAAACAGTGAATGGCAGAAAATGCGACTCACTGTGCAACAGACACAACACAGGAAAAACCTGGCAGGTTTAATCAATTACAACAGAAGACATGCATCGTGACTGAAACTCAAAATCATGTCACCCAGCATTACATGCAAGGGTGAGACAATATTAACACGTAACAAAAATAATTATTCTGTCAGAACTCTGAGAATGGGTCAAATGTGCAAATGTCCTCCACAGACATTCCTCCATGCAGAGCTCTGGAAGATGAAATCCCTCTGGTAGAGTGAGCTCTCAGATTCTCTGGAGGATCCAGTCTGGAGGAAATGTAAGGCTGTAATAAAATGGCCTCATACAACCAGTGAGAAAGGCACTGGGCAGACAGAGGATGCCCCACAGAGTTTTCTCTGTCATGTACAAAATAGGTACAGTGATGAGGCTACATGTAGTCTCTGGGACACAGAGACTACATGTAGCTACAAGGGCAATTTTACGTGCCACTGAAAATTTTTCACACTTTCTCAAAAATGCTAAAATTTGACAACTAAGAATCAAGACCAGCAATGCATGTGATGGATAAATTGGCAGCCATCAGAGAGACCTGGGACAGGAGGGTTGAGCATCTATATTACTTGTACAACCCTGGGCCTGAAGTCACATCTATATGAGCTACTTATATTGAAAGGTAATGTTTTTATTTTTCATATATGCAATTTTACTTTCCTGAAATATTTATTTTGTTGTGATGTAACATTCTTTATTCATGCAGTTTTCTGTGATACTCATGCCCAGCGATTGTAATCTCTTTTTTTGTCATCAACAGGTTGCTGTCCTTTCCGACAATATATGCCAAGCAAACCAGCAAAATATGGCATCAGAATATGGGTGGCCTGTGATGCAAAATCCAGCCATGGATGGAATATGCAAGTGTACACAGGGAAGCGTCTGAGTAGAGCACCAGAAAAGAACCAGGGGATCAGGGTTGTGCTTGAATTGACCATTGGACTGAGGGGGCACAATGTCACGTGACCATTTTTTTTCACCTCCTATGAACTCGGCCAGCGGCTCCTGAAGAGGCAGATGCCAATGGTTGGCACTGTTAGGAAGAATAAGTGAAACAAAATTTGAAAGGTGCAAAAATATGGGCACCTCAACAGAAAAGTAACATTAATATTTAGTACATCCTCCTTTTGCAAAAATAACAGCTTCTAGTTGCTTCCTGTAGCTTTTAATGAGTTCCTGGATGAAGGGATTTTTGACCATTCCTCTTTGCAAAACAATTCTAGTTTTATTAAGTTTGATGGTTGCTGAGCATGGACACCCCATTTCAAATCATCCCACAGATGTTCAATGATATTCAGGTCTGGGGATTGGGTTGGCCATTGCAGAACATTTGTTCCTATGTGTGAATAGTTTTGGAGTGGTGTGTTGGATCATGGTCTTGCTGAAATATCCAACCCTAGCGTAACTTCAACTTCGTAACTGATTCTTGATCATTCTCAAGAATCCACTGACATTGAGTGAAATCCAGTTGGCCCTGAACTTTAACAAGATTCCCAGTGCTGGCATTGGCCACACAGTCCCAAAGCATGATGGAAACTCCATCAAATTTTATGGTGGGCAGCAAGTGTTTTTCTTGGAATGCTGTGTTTTTTGCCGCTATGCATAACACCTTTTTTTATGAACAAACAACTCGATCTTTGTTTTATCAGTTCACAGGACCTTATTCCAAGATGAAGCTGGCTTGTCCAAGTGACTGTGCCGTGCTGCTGCATTACTCTCCCACACAGCTTTTCCTTGTATAAAGTGCACTGAATTGTTGAATGATGCACATTGACACCATCTGCAGCAAGATTATGCTGCAGGTCTTTGGAGGTGGTCTGTGGGTTGTCCCTGACAGTTCTCACCATTCTTCCTCTCTGCCTCTCTGATATTTTTCTTGGTCTGCCACTTCTTAAGTAGACCTGTCCCTTTAAATATCTGAGACAACATTTTGTATCCTCCTAAACAACTAAGTTGAACAACCTTTGTTTTCAGATCATTTGAGAGTTGTTTTGAGGCGCCCATGATGCCACTCTTCAGAGGAGATTCAAAAAGGAGAACAACTTGCAATTGGCCACTTAAATACCTTTTCTCATGATTGGCTACACCCGGCTATCACAAGAAAGCCAGGTTCTTTCTGGCTTTCTCTGAAAGCCTTTCAAACCTTAATGAAGTTACCAAACCAATTTTGGTAACTTCAAAATTACCAAATTTAGTTAAGGGTAAAACTAGTTAAGGGTATTCAAATCAATACAATGATAAGGGTACCCATATTTTTGCACCCATCAAATTTTGTTTTAATGCATATTGCACATTTTCTGCTAGTCCAATAAAACTCATTTCAATACTGAAATATTACTGTGTCCATCAGTTATTAGATGCATCAAACTGAAATAACTGCTGCAAACACCCAAATATTTAGAAATAAAAATAAGATTAATAGGGGTGCCCAAACTTTTTTTATATGAAAGTAACTTGTCATCTAATTTAGTTACTTTCCAAACCAAATAATCAGGAATCTAGGTTACCTTTTCAAGAAGTAATCAGTAATCTAATTAAATTTTTCAAAGTAACTATGCCATCACTGATCAAGGCAGACTGAAATTATGACACTCATGCCTTTGTTTTTTATATGGATCAAACAACTATAAACAGTAATTATTTTTAAAAATCTCTTTTACACAACTGCCATAATATAAGACCTATGCAGTTTCTTTGTGATTGTAGAGACATACACTTTCATATTACAGTTTTCCCAGATTGCTTTGAGTGAATGCTTAAAAGAACTGTTTGATGGCCCGAGATATAAACAGGAGTCACAGGATATATTAGAAAAAAATGGTTTCTTTTATTTTAACCCAAAGATTATAAATGACAAAAGATAAACTGAGCTCATAAAAGAGGTCAAAGAAACAAAACTGAACTCAGGCAAAAAATGTAAACAAACTAGCTGCACAAATTAACATAACTGACCTAATGAAGAAATGACAAACGGGTTAATATACTGGCTGATCAGACCAAGACACAATAAGGGTAACTAAACAGAATACAATTACAAACAACAAAAAACAAATAACAGTACAACTAGGTTTGGCTAAACTAAAGACCCAAAACTGAAAATCAAAAATATTAAACTTTAAATACTAATATTTTCTTTAAATATTTAAATATTAAACTTATCTAAACAAAGAACCCCTGCCAGTAGGAACTAGTGGTGCAGTCCAATCAGCACTTAAGCCTGCTGAGCCCTGCCCTCCACCTTTTGTCTGGCAACTCCAAGGCAGGTAAGTACCGACAGGAAAGAACAAAGAATTAATCTTAAGCAGCAAAATTAAAGTTCTCACTGTCCTTGAGTGTGTAAAACCATCTGATAGCATCCAGGCTTACGGAGCCCTCCAGGGCACATGGGGAATTACTTTTCTTTTGCGATAGCTCGCAAAACTTTTGCGTTCTCTCGCAATAATACTGATTTTCAATCAGTTTTTTTGCACCAAAGAGTTAATAATGATAAGTTTTATTATTATAAAACACAGCAAACTAATGGTGATCGAGGGCCGCACTGGGTTAACTCAGGGAATCTCATCTGTCTGTATCAATCAACTCCAAACCACTTTTTTGTTCTGTTGTCACAATTACCGATTTAATCCATTTTGATTATTATGCTCCAAACTTTGCAAGGACTGACCACCCTCACACACACAAAGCCAGCACCCCAGTAACCTTCCCATTCATACTTAGTGACAGTAACAGACACACCCATCACTCAAGTGTCAAAGCTTCGTGCTTCTGTCATATCATTAATTATTTGATATGACAGAAGCATTTGACCTTTACATTTGCATTTTACTTCACTGAGCATTTGACCTCAGTGAAAACGTGTTTTTTATTAACTCTTTGGTGCAGACATAAAACTGCATGTTTATGTCTGTGTAAGGCTGAGATGGAACTGCACGTAAAAACGGCCCTGTAAACCATTCATAAGAGACGCAATTAAAACTGTCAGATGAATGTTTACCCCGTGATAATAACTCATGTAGTCCAAATGGTTTAGATGTATTTTTATTTCTTTCCTACTTAGAGAAAGTTTCTGTTTATATCATAGGTTTGTGGTGCATTTCTATACTAAAGAAAAATATATAAAACTTCAGGTATTCCACAACTAGATATTAACATTCATGGAAAATCCTTAAATAACCTTGTATTAAGGCAGAAGGTGGCCCCGTAAGAAAGACAGTATTCAATTATGCCGCATAACTGATCAGTACAGTGTTGCAAGGGAATGCGAAAGTGAAATAATAATAAAGTTTAATAATAAAAATAATAAAGAATAAAGAGAAACAGTGTGGAGCATTTCCTAGGAAAATGCAAGTGTGAATGCTGAATGCTTTTGGTGAAAGTCACAAAAGCGTTTGAAGCCAACCTGAGACATGAACTGTGAAACAGAACAGATATGTAGTGTGAATGCAGTTGACATTCACACTATTGAGTTCCACTTTTCTGGAAAGTGGAAAGTGGAGCTCTGTAAATTTTGCCGCGCTTCTTCTCCTGCATGCTTTGTGCTATTTTTGCCATTCAACTTTTATACTATTCAGCTTGCTCTCCTAATGCCGGCTATATCTTTTGGTATTCTGAACCTTCATACTTTTTATAATATTCAGCTTTTTATGAATGTTTTACCCCATGGGGAAAATCGCGCCATCTTGTGGCAAAATTGAAAATTACAATTCTCAATTCTGAATAAAGAGAAACAAACTCAAGAGTGTAATAAAGAGAAACAGGACAACAACTAATTAAGTGGGGATGCTAAATAAAATGGCAGAACAGACAATCTAAACACAGGGTTAAAAAAAAAATGTTAACTACGAAAAAAACAGAATAACTCACCTACATATCATAGGCCCTAATGCAGCAATTCAAGGCGCTCCTGCTGTCTTTTATACGACGCTTTTTCTTTTTGTTACATATTTTATCACATAAAAAATGAGTACACAAACTATGACTGTTTCTACATTGTGGGACATGTTTGTTTACTCTAAATTCAAGTATGGTATTAAATTTGATCAAATTCAAGTTAGGAAAATTTTCTTCTGGAATCGGGATGTTCGTGAGTGAAATTGGTTCATGTGTGGTGTGTTACTCCTGTCATGTGGCTGGACACATGAACCAATCGAAAATGTTATACTTAAGATTTTTTATCAGCTCATGTGGTCTCTTGGGTTTTGAAAATTGGCCAACAATTCTAAAATCGTGCCGTGTGAACCAGACCGAAGACTCACAAGACTCTTCTCTTGTCTCAACCACTGCCCGAACGTTCGGACTCTGGTCGCTATGGTAACGTTTAAACATCCCTTCAGAATAATGTACAGCTACGCCACAAAAACAAACATTTTATTTGCATTAAAAATTTAACTCACGATGACAACAACTCAATGGAAGCCTGTTTCTCTGTAACGAGACGATCCCACCTGGGAGTGATGGGAGACAATGACACCCGAAGCTTGTTGCTTATGCACAGGGTGAAGCAATTTTGATGGCTTCATTGTCTCATTAGCGACCGACTGCATTAATATGCAGCCATTTGGAATGTGGGAAACACTTACCAGGTAAAATCCATTCTCTTGTCTTTTCACAGAGACATTTCCCCTTCGCAAAGAAACTTTCCAAAGAAACATCTGTTTCTTCCTCATTTTGATTTCATGTAGGCTCGCTGTTGGCGTGCAAGACGCAATCAAGAGAATCCGCTTAAAGGATTTTCAAGATGAAAGATCCTTCAGACTCAAACAATACATAAAACGGAAATATTTAATTATTTCTTGTGCTGCCCGGTACCGGGGGTTGGGGACGACTGATGTAACCCTAACCCTAACCCATATGTTGTGGTGATACTAATTGTATGAGCTAAACTAAAGTAAAACATATTAGCGACTGTCCAACAAAGTCGCCGAGCGGCTGAATAGGGGAATCCTTGTTGACGCGCCAGCTGATCAAAACGCAATCCAGGATGCATTTAGATGATTTATTTTTGTCAATATCCAAGCAGAACAGTGTCCAAGCCGCATAAAACGGATCCATGGGATTAAACAGTGATTAGAGACAAAAAAACATACTAACTTGAGGCGGTCAGCAAAAAGTAGACCTTCCCCCATCACCCACTCACTAAAGTCACCCAGGTGAGTAACAGGTGATCTATAATCACTAACAACACCACGTGATTCCACGCTACTCCTGTCCACAACAGTGACAGCTTTAACAAATATGGAGAAAACATGTTTTTTATTAAAGTTATATACTGCAGCTTGAATAAAATGAAGCATAGGCACAAATTCAAACTGGAAGACTCTTCCTAGCCCCACCTGCATCATCCAACCGGTGCATCCTGCTCATCACCGTCGACCAATCAACGCTGGTCCAAGACACATGACGTCCAAGTCCCAGCTGATAAAGACCTCCATCCATGGCATCTTACACTTTCCAGCAGAGCTCAATCTGTTCATCCGCACGCCTCGGCTTCTCAGCCAGCTATCTCAGCAGATCCTTTTCTTTGTGATTCCTTGTCCTTCCACCTCTAATTTTCATCTTAAAAGCCGCTTAGCTGCATCCTTGGTCCCTTGCTTTTCCCTCAGACACTCCCAAGTTGCAAGAGAATTTCTCCTGGCCCCAGCCTCGATCATTTCGAGCAGCTCCCGCTCTCTTGCCCGACTGGGATCCACCGTCTCCTGCTCCTTTCACCAGCTACTTCTCGGTCCATCTCTGGCAAGCGGACACATAATCCCACCGTCTACATCCCCGGGCAGCCTTTCTTCGTCTCAGGCCCTGGCTGGGCCCGTGTTACGTCCACCAGGCTCGTTTGGTGGGGTAACATTAAAGGAGACCACACAAGGATTTTCAGATTAAATGAAAACTTAATTTATTAAATTATACTAAAGAAACACAACCTGAAAAGGAATATCTGAAGTGAGAAACCAAAATAGATTAGAGCAAAACCTATAACCAACCAAAACTAAGCAAATGCAGCAAAACAAACCTAACAAAACCCAATCATAAAATACAAACCAAACCAAATTGAGTTCTGAGGAGGGAGAGGGAAAAGCCTCCCTTTGCTGCATGCATAAGCTTTTAAAGCAACAGAGCACCTAATCAGGGCAAAACATAACACCTGCACAAGGCCTGCCTCCAGACCCTACAAGGAAAAAGGGCAGAGACCCACTGCAGCCGTAACAGCCCGTTAAGGTCTCGCCGCGCCGATCTACGTTGCCGTTCCCTCCCAGCTCATCGTTCATTATCTCTCCATTCCACCACCGCCGTTCACCGCATCGCCTTTCCACCGGTTCCCCGCTCTGGTTCAGCCTCGCCAACAACTTCTCTCCCCGCCGTATGGTGGCTATCAGCCCACTCTCCTTATGCATTGCTATGGGCAGGCCCCAATTAAAAAAACATCACAGCAAATAAAGCACCACGTTTAGATGGGTTCACAGTAGAATTTTATGAAAGTCTTGCTGAGGAACTTTCTCCCTTACTCCTCCAGATGTTTGAAGAGGCTCTGAATAGAAGCAGCTTACCAGTAACATTATCAGAGGCAGTTATTACCCTCATCTTATAAAATGACAAAGACCCACTAGTGCGCATGTATCAAACTCAAGGCCCCTGGGCCAAATCTGGCCTGCAATAGCTTTTTATGTGGCCCTCTAGATTCTAGACTAAACGCTAAAACGTACTTTTTCGCAGTCAAATCAATGGGGTTTTTTATCTGTTTACTTCCAAATTATATCAATCGGTCCCTCCAGTTTCTTCAAAATTCAGATTTATTGTGAAAATTCACATGAAATTAACAAATCCCTGCACTTTTTTATGCTAAAAATTGGGAGTTTATTGCAGATTTTTCTCAAAATTTGTCAGAAACTTTCTTGTACTAAACAGCTGCCTCAGCTTTAACTGATGTCAGTTTATAGTCGATGATCTGTACAGCGAGTAATAAAGTCACATTTACCGTCAAAAATAAGTGCAAATATTGCAAGTATTTCTAAAATAGTGCCACAAACACTTCTATTTTTATTGCAAAAAAATCACACACAAAAAAAATCAAAATTCTTGGGGGACTGAAAAGATGTTAAATAATATCTAGTTTTAAGAATTCATCGATATTTACATTTTTAAAAAAGGTTTATCAATATATTTTGGCACAACCAGCCACTTAAGAAAATTTATTGACTTGCCCCAGAACAAAAATGAGTTTGACATCCCTGCACAGGCCTGTAAAAGCTACAGGCCAATAAGCCTGACAAATTGTGACTGCAAGATCTTAGCCAAGATAATAGCATCCAGATTGGATGAGGTTATGATGAGGTTGGATGAGGTACCAGCCCGGTACACTCTGACCGGGTTGGATTCATTCTTACAAGAAACTTTTCTGACAACATTAGAAGACGAATTAATAGTATGTGGATATCCCAAAATAAACGTTCAGTTAGTGACTTTTCCCCTACTATGGCATCATCCCTGGATGCAGTTAAGGTGTTTGACAGGGTTGAGTGGTGCTACTTATTCCAGTGTATTAGAAACACATGGCTTTGGCCCAAAATATATTAGCTGGGTCAAACTGCTTTTCCTTAACAGTAAGGCTTATAATCACATTAAATCGCAGCCTTTTGACCTACATAGAGGAACAAGGTAGGGCTGCTCACTGAGGACACTGCTTTTCGCTCTAGCCTTGGAACCTCTAGCAGCAAAAATACACAGGTACACTGGATCCCAGGTATCCAAAGTAATAATGTGAATGATAAGCTTTACGTGGACGATCCCCTTGTCTTGGTTTCACAACCGGAATGCTCCCTACCTGTCCTTTTAAAAATTATTAGTTCATTCTCCAACATGTCTGGATATAAAGTCAATTGGTCAAAATCTGAGGCGTTACCTATGATAGCATTCTGCATTAAAACTTTGTTTCAGCCAGGACACTTTAGTTGGTGCCTAGAACAGTTATTACTTAACTGCAGGATGTTTGTTTGTTTGTGTTTGAGGTTGTTAGCAGTTCGGGGAAAGTTTGGTGTTGCTCAGTTGGAGGTTACCTATCTGGGAATTATTTTTTCACATTCCTTGGCGAAAACAATCCATTTGCTGGTAAATTAATTTGTTCCCATGTTATAGTGGGGGAACAGATTATTTCAGGTGGCTAAAATATTTGGTTCCCTCCTCATAACTCTGGCTAATAAAGAGCAAATGTTTTCAAACTTACATGATTTCTTGTTGATGATGAGAAGATTAAACACTGTTAAAGACTTTCAGGTAAGTTAATTTGTCCCCATGTCATGGAGGGGGAAGAATTATTTCAGGTGGCTAAAATATTAGGGTAGGTGATAGCATGTAGTATACTACAAATTTCCTTAATCCAGTAATCTGTCATATTTTACATTTACCAGAAAGTCTACACTCTCATCTTTCAGGAAGTATTAATTTTATCAGCAGCTTCCATCCTCTTATATCAGCAATGAACAATTATTAATACACACTACGTGTTGGAAAACTGTGTCTGACTTTTATTTCTGTCAGGCTTAAAGTGACAACAGGTGGAGAAAGAGCGATTCTGCTGGCGTTTAAAATAACACAAACAGCGTAAAAAGACCTCGTTTATTTTATTATTTTACAATTTTGTTATTGCTTCTTTTTAAAACAACAGCTGCCGATTCACCTGAATGCTACAACCTTGACATGATTATATAAGTTGCTTTACTGAGAAAGCCATCAGAAACGCGAATGCTCAGATCCGCCTCTCTGGCTGCGTGCGCGCTCCCGACACACGGGAACAGAACGCTCGTACCACAGCACTTTTAAATTGTAATTATCAATATACCGGGATTTTTCCCGTTGTTTTAAAAAGCTTACGTCAGACTTTTTTTCTCATCAATACGGTCCCCGACTACTTGTTTGTTTGGGGTAAAAACAAACAAACAAACAAACCAAAAACAACGTGCACGTTGAGCAAAACTCTGAAAGAATGCAAAGGAGGTGACGCAATCATATGAATCAGCTGTGCTGGAGTCCGGACGTACGTTCACGTCGAACTAGATGTGAATCAGGGCATAAACACAGAGAATCCGACGTTAAACAGTGAAGTCAATATGAGTGGCAAATCAACACATGATCTGAAACACATGACGATGAAGCGGCGCAGCAGGTGAATGGCTTAATGCACAGGTGTCAAACTCCAGTCCTCAAGGGCCGGTATCCTGCAACTTTTAGCTGTGTCTCTGCTGCACCACTTGAATAGAATAATTAGGTCACTAGCAAAGCTCTGGAGAACTGATCTACACAAGGAGGTAATTAAGCAATTTTATTCCACTGTTTGATTACCTGTGGCACTTCTAAAAACTGCAGGACAGCGGACCTTGAGGACTGGAATTTTACATCCCTGGTGTTATGCAATGGTCCTCAGCGACCACTGTCCAGGCATGTTTTTGATGAGTCCGGACTCCAGCACAGCTGATTCATATGATTGCGTCACCTCCTTTGCATTCTTTCAATTTCTGCAGAAGCCAGTTAATCACCTGTTCATTTAACCCAGGTGTACAGCAGCAGGGAAACACCTAAAACATGCAGGGCAGTGGGCCCTGAAGACCAGGATTAGGGACCACTAGCTTTATAAGTGAAGTTAAAAACAATAACATAAAACTAGCAACAAGAAAGAAACTAAACAGGACATAGGAATAAATACCTTACCTGAAAGAGAGGATAATAGTAATCAAAGAAAACTAAATGGAAATGAATGAAGAACAAAATTGAAGAATAAACTAAGAAACTAAAGTAAATACAACAGAAAAAACTGGTATGGAAAGACCTTTCAAGCAATAATTAATACAGAGATGGCAAGAACAAACAGACACTATTTTCAGATAAAAGGTAAAATAATATTGTTAAAGTGCCATGAGTTTGTTGAAACCACATCTAGTACTAAAAAATATATTTTACAGACTATAACAGTAAGGAACTTATCACTTATGTTTTTAATTAGATTTTATTTTATATATTAATTTCTTCAGTATTATTTTTCATGTCAGTTTTAATGTCATGAGGTTGATGACTCCATGACACTTTCAATTTGACTCATTAGGATTTAATTAAGAACCAGCCTTGTTTTTTGTAATTTCTGTCCAGCAAAAAAAAAACCCAACTAACCACCCATCCATCCATCCCAGGTTAAATAAAAAATCTGGAGAATAAGCCAATTTTGTGTCCACTTATTTACTAAAATAATCTTTACTGCCCAAGTTGCATTAGGCCAGTAACCCTGAACACCTGAACCCCTTTCATATGATCATTCAAAAATGAAAAGAAAAAATAGCTTATTACAAATATTCAGCCATCTAAAAATGCTTTTATTCTGCCACTTGAAATGGGAAGCAGAACAAGATACAGCAAACATTCACAAAAGAAGCCATGATGGAGGGCGTTTACATCGTCACTGCTTCCACAACCAGTCATGCGCTCTAGTCATATTTCTTGCCTTGAAATACTTCAGCTTCTAACAATTGACAGGCAAGCCATTAATGTTGCATTTAACTAAAAACCTAATATAAAAACAGACAGTATAGTATGTGAAATGTCCGTTTCTTTAAGAAAAGAAAAATCACAAAATTAAAGATATTTTTTCTATTAATAGATTAGAAATACTCTCAGATACATAAGCAAAAAATCAAACAACAATTTCACTAACTACAAAGATAAATGAAGAGCTAAAATTCTGGTATGCACTGCTTACTTAAAGGCTTACCATCACCTTTAAGTGATGTTAAGCACCAAAACATAAGACCACAGCATTAAACAACACTTGCATTTAGATGAGTTATTCATTTAGAAAAACTTTCAATTGACCCATCTGTATCACAATAGCAACAACACAAAACTGTGGATAGAACTATACAGATGAATAAGGTCATTGACAGTCAGTACTCCTCTGAGCTGATGGTCCAAACGTGGATACAGTGATCCTCTGAGCTTCGGCTCATGCAGTCAGACAGGTGAGGTGAGAGCAGCAGAGCTACCGTCCTTCAATGTTTCTACACAAGCACAGCAGCTCGTTTACTTTGCCAAGCACCAGCATTCTGAAAATCTACAACTAAAAGAACACAGAGCTTAACGTTTGTAATACAGAGTTTGGTTCAGATACATTGCTTTGTAGGGAGAAAAAAGAAAAAAACAGCACACACGAAACAGGCGAACAACAGTTTTAGGACATTTTTCTAAGGTTTCCCTTAAGTGATAACAGAAAAACTTTAATTATCAAAATCTTTTTTGTCTTTTTTGCCTTCCCCTTCAAAGCTGTCTGTTCCATCACTGTTGTCATGACGGCGTTTCCGGCTGTTGCGAACGTTGAAGCGAGGGTTCATCTGCGGTAAGGGATCCATCCCCAGAACTTTGTGAATTTGTCGGAACGCCAGAAGCCTAAGAGCAAACTGCAAAACAATGACAATGTGTTCAAACAAATGTCGTTCCATCAGGGTTTGTAAAGAGAGATAACAAGTCAAAGTAAAACAGAGTGGTGGAGTTAATGTGTTTTAGGTCTGACCTGAGGCCTGTGCTGCAGCTTAAGGATGTTGGTTCACTTCTTTACTTCTGAGTAAAGTGAAGTTGATTGTTTCTGTTTTCAAACTCTACTGCAGCTTTACATTACTTAACTCCTCCAGCAGGTAAAACCAAATGGAGGCTTCTTGGGAGGTGTAGTCTTACTGTTACATAAACATTTCAGAACTTCTCTATATCAGTGGCTTCTAACAATCTAATTTGCAGCAGAACTGATTATTTCAAGTGAAAATGTATTAAAGAGTAACACGGATTTGTGTTGGAATGCAGTAAAAATACCCAACTTTGCTTCAATCAGTCTGTCTTGTATCAATTGGAAAAAAGGGACAACCTGTCATTTAGAATGAATTAAATCATTTATAAATCCCTGGTATTTCACATGTGCTGAAATTAGAGCAGCTCATTAAGGCCAAAACTTTAATCTATTGTCACTATTTAGTATAAGTATTTACAATTGTATGATAAAAATTGATTTTTAAAGAGCCAAATATTTGAAGCAAACTATCAGAATGAATGTACCTGAGCACTGGAGGTTATGTCCTCTCTCTGCTGCTCTCCCATGGCAGTGAGGGTATCCACAGGCTTCTTCTCACATGGATCTAACAACCCTGGTCCACCTGCACAGGGAAACAAAACCAGTTGTGTTGCTGCATGGAATCCCACATTAATGACCGCAAGGTCAATAAAACTCCAACTGGACCGGCCCTTTTTGTTAACATGCCCATTGTGCGTAGGAGCAGCTAGGGATGTGCGACATGGCATAAAATTCATACTGCAATAGGAATGTGCGATACACCCAGTATATGATAGAAACAATAGAAATTGTTCCTACAATCGAGATCTTCACTCTACCGGCTAAAAGCGGTAATTTTTGTTGATGTAACCAGCCGGCACCAAAACAGAGCAAGAAGGAAGCAGCGTGACAGAGCGTAAAGCAAGAGCTCATTAAAAAAGCAGGTGTAAAAACGTTAATAATCTGGACATGGTTCGGGTTTAACCTCCCAGGATCCTAGTATGACGCTCAGGAGGAGCAAGGCAGATGTCACTGTCACACAGTGGGGAAGAGGGGTAAAGGCACATGCAAGGTTAGTGGGACCTTTGACCCAGCTTTACCCTGTGATGCACACAGGGTAAAGCTAGCTAAGTCCAATGCAGTTCTTGTAGACTTAGCACGATGCTCAGGAGGAGCACAGCGAATACCACAATCAGACAGTGAGGAAGCACCGTGGGTTGGGGTGAAACCACAAAGAAAAAAAATAACTTGTAAAAGCACACAGTAGGATCCTGCTGGACACTGCACAGAGTAAAACAATTGTGGGGTCTAAATGACCCCATAACTTAAAACCGTGGAAGGGTTGACCAGTCAGACCAGAAGCAGAGAAATGTAATCTATGTGTGGAATGGTGGAAATGTCAATGGTGACTATCTGGTTAAATCAAAGTTAAATAAATAAATGAAAAATAAACAATAACTATAATGTAATGGATGCCTACATCAAATCCTGCCTTGTCTGACTGTGACTTCTGCCATTTTTCCTGAGCATTGCTCCAAGGCTGCAGGAGGTGGGAAGCTTAAGAAACGGGGTCCACTGGACACAGAGTTTTACCCCATGTGCGTCCCAGCAGAGGTCATGCCGATCCCGTGTGGACGTTTTTCTTTCGGTTTCCTGTTGTCTGACAGTGACACATGCCACCGCGCTAAGACTGTGGGAGGTTAGACCTGATCCAGGACCAGATAATTGATGTTTTTGGACCTGCCTTTTTAGTGAGTTATTCCCTTGCGTCTTTGCCCTGCTGCCTCCCGCTGGCTGTTTTGACGTAGGCCAGTTACATCATCAAGCATTACTGCGGTTAGTTGTTTACACTGCAGATCTACACTGCAGATTAACATAGGCCAAATTGCTGTTTTTTCTACCGTACATTGAACTTCACGCATTCCTAGTAGCAGTTGACTGGATAAGATAAAAATTAATAAAAGCTGATTAGTAAAATTCCATCCATTTTCTTCCGCTTATCCGAGGTCGGTTCGCGGAGGTAGCAGCTTAAGAAGGGAGGCCCAGACTTCCCTCTCCCCAGCCACTTCTTCCAGCTCCTCCAGGGGAATCCCAAGGCGCTCCCATGTCTCCCAGGCCAACAGGGAGACATAGTCCCTCCAGCGTGTCCTGAGTCTTACCCGGGACCACCGGTAGGAGGCCCCCTTGCGTGTGCCTTTACCCCTCACTTTTCCATATGCTTGTGGTTTTAATTAACAATAATTTTCTCTGAAATGTTCCATGTAGCTCTTCACTTGACTTCCACATAAAAAACACTAAAGTTGTCACTTTACTGCAGAAAACATTCAAGGACATCTCACCAGGAAGTAAAATTCCAGAAGAAATGCATTCAAAGACACGTCTCAGTGCATCACCGGGGCTGAGAGGGGCCGAGGCGCTGTTTATGGCCTTCTCAACCAGCAGCTCCATTGCCTGCGTGAAGACAACAATGAAAACAACTTATGGGATTGGAAAGAGAATGTGTGTTTGGTGGATTTATGTAGAAAGTAGTGAGCCGTGGCCAAGGGTGCCGGCAGAAAACTTGGAACTGAAATGTTGTGGAATTTATCAGACTGTAAGAAATATTTATTATTTACAGCTTTTGTGTACACAGAATGAAAACACAGTAGTCCATCGTTTTAAATCATGCAAGTGTTTTTTTTTTAAATCACAGAATCTAAAGAAAGCCATTATCATCATAAAACTTAGCCTGGCCCTTGCAATCCTGTACAATATCACTCAAAAAGGAAGTCAGTTAAGCACTTCAGTCTGTGTTGGGTTATAATAAATAATTAACTGCCACCTTGTTCAGATTTGCTCTTCTCTCTTCACAGTGGGAGACGGCTGTTTACAGCAAGATTGCACAGTAATCTTGCTGTAAGATTCATACCGTCGAACTGGCACATTTCATCTGTCATTAGCAACTGGGTGAAATTTAAAACTTCAACCCTGTTAATCCTACAAGATGTATAATTTTTCAATAACCGAGAGCCAATAACCTCTGCATGAAACAAATCATGTAGGATGAGGGGCTGGTTTTTACCAGGCTACAAGAGCCCCACTTTTGTGGAGTCCTTTCCAATTACAAGTACGTCTCCAATCAGGCCTTCATATCCAAAAGCAGTTGCCATCCATCTTCAAAATTGTCTAAACCTCAGTAATATTCAGTCCTATTTCCATCCCACTCACAGCACAGAGACTACCTGATGTCATCTGATGCTGGTTCTCTCTCCATCCCGAATCTCCTGGACTTACATGCTGCATTTCACAGTCAACACAACTGGCTTCACTTCACCACTGGCTGCACCTATACTGCCCTCTGTTAGTTCTAGTCTTAATCTTAGTTTCAAAACCAAGATCAATCGTAGAATAAATTTAACTTAATATAACTCCTCATAGTATTACCACTCCTTACTGAAAATGGTATGCTCCAGAGGCTTTTTAGCAGCACCTGGAGCTTTTGCTGCTCCACCCTGCTGAAGAGACACACCTGAAAAGGTAAGACTCAATCAATTAACCTCAAATTGAAAAACTGACATTTTGTGTACAGGGACACATCCTCCCTGTATAGGATGGATAGTCAGTCTCTCTGCCTGAAAGAATATTTAACTAAACGTCACAACATAACTGAAGTAAAGAACTGAAACAAAAAACATTTTATCTGTAAATAAATTTAACATAATGGCAATAATCATTTATTAGGGATGGAACCGCAGGTCTCCATCACACCTATTTATCAGACAGTTTATCAGCAAACAAAAATTTATTTGGTGGTTAGTTACACTTTAAACTAAAAGAAAATGCAATCGTGATTTTAATATTACCAGAAGCAAATAAAACTGGAGAATATTTTATTATCATGATAAATGTTAATTGGGGAAAAATGCAATATACAGGAAAAAAACAAAGGCAACATAAAGAGTGTCCATAAAGTGAAATCTGAATATTTAAGCCATATTTATTAGCAAAACCTACTGGAACCTTCAGATGCTGAGGTATGATAATGAAGAAAAGCAAAGATAAATTACAAATTAGACAACCCCCCCCCAACAACAACTAAATGAGTTAAGAGTATGAATCAGCAATCAGCATTATCTCTTGAACTTACCCATCCTGGGAAAGGTGACCATGTGGGGACACGCTGACAGAGGTCTCTCAGGATTCGAATGATGATCACGCAGGACTGAAGACCATTGGCTCTAGCCTTTTGAGGTAATACAGTTAGGTTTATAGCGTGACCAAGATTGACAAGAGATAAATGGACCAAACAAGTGAATCAGTTACATTATAGAGGTCCAATCACTACTGTGCATAATGGAAGCTTTAATACAGTTTGATGTATTTAAGCCAAACATTCGCATTTAGCTGCCATTCCCAGTAGTCTTGTACCTCACAGTTAGTAAAGGAGTTGTGAGTTCAAAAGACGCACAAGAATTAGGACTTTTCTTGCCATCTTCTAAACCCTGACCCCATACTGATTGCAGTTTCTCACAAACAGGGACTGAGAAGTATAACAGTCCACCTGAGAGAAGAGTATAGGGACTGAAAGAGGCAAATAAATCAGAGTTCCTTTGCCCATGTTATTTGCTCAGGTAGCAAAATCACAGGAAAGTACTCAGATGTTCTCTTTTCTCTCAATCCCTATTCTATAAAAAGTTAAGAATGAAAATACAAACGTTGGACATAAAGGCATTTGTGCAAGTTATGTTGCAGCCTTATGGAATTTCATGTAGTAGTCAAAAAATGCTGAAAATAATACAAGGATGCCAACTCACCAAGATTATTAAAGTTTTATATGAAGGATTCAGATGAGCTGAGATTTATAATATATACAAATGACAAATCAGATTAGAGTGGCATCCTTGAATATACATTTTTTTTTCTTGGTTCAAATATGAACTGTCCTATTTATTTCAAAAAAAGAAAAAAGGTTTTAAAACTCAATTTAAAAAATACATCTCATAAGGCTACAATGAGAAAGTAAAATGATGTTCCGAACCTGGAACCACTTAGCGTGGCGCAGAGCAGCCAGAGCGTCAAGGCATTTTTGCCTGTCCAAGACGTCCGCTGGGTCTTTCACCATACCCGAGGTTACATCTAAAAATGGATTTCAAGTGTCAAAACGATGATGAGGAATGGGTGTTTGACCAGGTCAGCGAGGCTGGCGTAGAACAAACACATTGCCACACATACCAATGTTCCTTTCTAACAAAACTGTATACTTATTCTGCGCTTAGTAATTTAAAAAATAAATAAAGTGACAAAAAATTACCCTGCTAAGGAACAAAGCTGATGGCAGCTGGCTGTGTACGTCAACTAATTTTCAAATGGGTATGAAATTACTGATTCAACAGACTCACTTATGTGTTTAGTAAAAAACTTGAGAGCTTTGAATAAGAACTATTTAGGCCAAAACCATTTTATCAGGTAAAAATCTGAAACTTCAATAAACTGTTTTTGTGGATAGTATTTATTCATAGTAAGGTTTGAATGTCTACCAATCAGTCATATGAACTAAAAAATTTAACAGTAAGAAAGTGCTGAAAAGAAATGACCTGATAAAAAGTGGCATGGGAATAGCAGGTGTGGCAAAGTTTTTGGGATGTGAGAAAACCTTGGTCAAAAATCCTTCCGAGACTGTTGGGCCATATGGGATTCACTAGTGGGACACAATCCTCTGCGGGTGGGTGAGGCGTGTTTATGAAGGATAATTCAATATTATGCAAAACTATGTATAACTACAAATTTTAAAGAAGGAGGAAGCAATGGTTGCCAAAGAAGAACAAATGACGATTCGCCAAAAACAAAGGGGTTAGATATCACTGCATGCATACCTAACATCAGTAGGCTGGAATAAGACCCCAGCGGTCATTAAAGCTTGTGCTCCGATGCAACCATCGATTCCTCTACAGAAACCTTCTCTCCTGAACTTTATACAATACTCCCCTAAGAATAATGAAAAACAATACATTTTCCACTCCTTGGCTTGATAATTTCTCTATTTGAATTGAATTATCAGTGTTAAAATCATTTATCCTCATCTTTTATTGCCAGTTGAATCTAAAATGGTAAAGAGTTGTCTTAGAGAGGAATCAATCTAAAATTTGAATGTTTGTAATAAAAAGAGGTCGACTCAGGGGAGCACTTCAGAACAGGGGACGTAAGCATGGTGAACCATTCACCAGCACACAAAAAGAAGATTTGTTTCCTGTGGGAAAATTACATCAATTTCCTCTGCTCTTTTTCATTGCAGCATTTAAACAAATTCAGCTTGTCTACTTCTTTGTCAAGAAACGATTCTCTTAAACTGATCTCAAACTAAATATAGGGAAAAGATGTAATCATGTCTTCCATTGAGTATAGCCAACAATACACATGGAAACAATCCCCTGGAACACAGGAAACAAAATAGAATCTCACCTTGGAATAACTAGACTTAACACAAGGCAAACACTGATCATGCTTTGTTCCAAAGATAAAAGAAAGCATTTGAGAAGTAGGAATCACAGAGCAGAAGATGGAAGAGCAACACTGCTGGCACTTTCCATTTGATAAACAAGCTAATATGACCCATAAAATCACAATGGGATTAAAGGTAAATTAACCAAGTTATGGATCTCTCAGAGGCTCTTAGCTTCAGACCAGTAATAGAGGTCATGCATGTCATTGAAAAAATTATCTGTTTAAAGAACAAAGATAGAAAACAAGCTGTCCTCCAAACACCAGAGAAGAAAGAGCTCTCACAATCCAAATGAAAAAAACCAAACAAAAGTCTATAGAAAGATGAAAATTGATCAAACATATGTGAATCTTTGAGTAGTGCCAGCAGAACAATGCTCTTTTGGAATATCAACCAACATACTGAAACTGTTTGCATAGAGAGAACAGAAAGACCAGAAAAAAGTGCAATGGGAAGGCTGTGATGCGTTTCCCAACCTCCTTCCCGGCCCGGCTCCTCTCTGATAACCGGCGAAGTTAAAGTGATTGTCACTTGCATCTTCGGCTCAATGCAAGATGTTAGGATGATAGCCGCTTCCTCCATTGATCCCTTGACCTCATATTTGTCTGGCGATACTAGCTGCAGGGACAAAGAGAAAGGTGTAGACATAAACAGACACTAAATGGACAAAAAATTTAATTTTACCTTCCGGCCAGCTGGTTTTGCTCCAGATTGTAGCATATCATATTCATATGATCAATCTGTCAATCTGACCTGTTGATTCTGATTTTGGCAGGGAATTGCTGGGAATTCTGAACGGTAATCCGCAAAAAGTGCTAAAATGGTAACGGCCCCAGTCAGGGTCTGCAAAGACCCTGAAGTTCAAATTGCGCAAATAGTATTAATTAAAACCATTAATGCCCCCCCCTACCCCCCCTTTTGGTTGACACCGCATTCGACTAGTAATGTTATGAAATGTCTTTTTCCGAGCCAATAATATCCAGAGAGTGACTTGAGCTCCTTTTGACATGCCTGTATTCTTTCTGTAATGTTTCTGACTGGTCAACTGGGAGACTAAATCTAAAGTCACCGATGTGCAGCCAACACGTGTCCTGTCATAAATATATAAGGCATTTGGGGTTTGTTTTTACATTAATCCACCAGCTGCATGCATAACCATGTGTAATGTGTGTACCTTTGCTGCGTCACTCAGGCTATGTGCATCCTCATGCGTAACGGTGTTTACAGGACTTTGGTGTGTTACGTGGTGGTGTGTTGAATAGGCCTGATCTGAAATTGGGCATATTTAACATTGTCTTGGCCCGATTATCGCAGCCTGTGGGGTTTTCCCTGACTGTGAGCGAGAACGCAGCCTGTTGAATGTGACAAGTAGCCAATCAATCGGTGACATAAGAACTGAGGGGAATCGCAAACAGTTGACATGGCAACTGAGAGTCCGGTGGACATCGGAGGTAATATGTGGAAATGTTTACTACTATATGTAAAGGTCATTTTTATATATGTTTATTATATGTGGTTATGTTGTTTCAGTTAAAAATGTTAACTACGAAAAAACATACCTCCAAATCATAGTGCAGCAAATAGAGCGGGTGCTCCCTTTTATCAAACGGCTTTTCTTTTTGTTACGTCTTTTATTGCTTAAAATGAGTCCATAAACTATCACTACTGCTTCTACATCGTTATCCGTGTTTGATTATTCTAAATTTTCACATTTGGTATGTTGGGGGTTTTACTGGATTTTCTTCTGGAATCGGGATGTTCGTGAGTGGAATCAGTTCTGTGTGGTGTGTTGCTCCTGCCGTGTGGCTGGACACACGAACCCATCGAACCTGTTATACTTCTACTCTGTGGTCACAGAGGTTTGGAAAATCGGCCGATAATCCTTAAATTGTGCCGTGTGAACCAGACCTAAAACTCACAAGCTTTATTCCTCTCATCTCGATCGCTGCCCTAACGCTCTCCAACTCTGGTTGCTATGGTAACGTTTACATATCCCTTCAAAATAAGATACAGATGCATCACAAAAATGAACATTTTACAATATGTAGCCGAGAGAATCCGGTTAAAGGATTTTCAAAATAAAAGATGCTCCAGACTCAAACAATACATAAAATGGAAATATTTAATTATTTCTTGCGTGGCCCGGTACCAATTGGTCCGTGGCCCGGGGGTTGGGGACCACTGATTTAGGGGACAAGGGTTAAAAACTGCAAATCAAGATGCTCTAACCCTGACTAGAATATTGTGGCAGTCATTGTCACTGCCGGGGTTTTTTTTTGTTTTTACTGTAAGTTTTTCTTTAAGTAGCAGTCTACCAATTGTAACCCATTCTGTCAATTAAAAGCATGCAGAAAAGTATGTATTCATGGTTATTCCATAAAATAAAATTCATTTCTGTTACCAGTGAAGCACAATTATCCACAAAATGAAAACCTTTACTCCGTTAATGAGAATTTTTACGTATAAAATATTGCTCTCAACTGACAAAATATAATGAAAAGCTTTTGAGTTGATTTTTTCCATTGTTACTTTGTTCTGAAATCACAAGCAAGAAAAGTTAAAAGAATTATATCATATTTTTGCTTTATAACTGGAAGATGTATTTATAATACTTAATATACAACAAGGTTTGCCCCAGTGTTTTATAAGTCTGGTGGCCTGCCAGGCTTTATTTATTCATTTGTATCCCTTTTCTGATGTGTATTACCTTTAATTCAGTGGTTCTTAACCTGGGTTCGATCGAACCCCAGTGGTTCTTACTACCATTACTGGCCTTAATTTGAGCTCATTTAATTTATTACCTTTTACTACTTTTCGCGACCGTGTGGAAACCCTGATTATGTAAGGTGACCTTGAGTGTCGAGAAAGGCACCTACAAATAAAATCTATTATTTCTGTAAGACTCAGCACACTCATTTGGGAGACATGTATATAAACAGTACCGTTAGTTGTTTGGGGAGGTGCTCCACAATGCAGGCCAGGAGACTTTCTGTGGGCTTGTCAGAGCAGAGCAGCACTAGGTTGACGTTCTTGTCTCCACGCAGCAGCAGGCCTTTAGCTAGGACACCAACCCTCATCACACCCTTTAGCACTCTGGAGAGTTGGGGAAAAAACATGGACAATGGAAATGTGCACAAAAAGCAAACAAACAAGAAGCTCTTAAAATTTTACACAAGCATTTGTTAAGAGTAACACTAAAAGTGCGGAGTAAAAACTCATCTCCAGTTTTAGACGATGACAGAGTCAAACCAGAGATCTGGTCTTAACAGGCTGACAAAGACCACCACTTGTGTCTAAGACAAATGCCGCACCTGTCTTTGGCCGGTTCCTTCTTCTCTTTATCGTCCTCTTTGTCGTGTTCCTGATCTGTGATTATGTCAGACACAAGTTTGAGGGCTCGCTCTGTAATTGACACAATTTTCTGAATGGACTGGAGCTCCTCTTCAGATGGGTAAATGGCTGCATGCTTGGTCATGATGTAGCGGTCATCAGAAGAATCTGGACGACGGGGCGGCTGAAAGGGACAGATTTTAAAGTAGATTCAGTTATTTAAATTACAAAAAAAATAGCTGGACAAAATAAATATTTATTCTCATCCATTTAAGTGCAATAAAGTAGGGCTGAAACAATTAATTGATTTTGGATTTTCCTTGAGAGAGTGAGTACACCCTTGATTCAGCCATTTTGGCGAAACATATTTCTCCAAACTGGAGAAATATGTTTCAACATTCAGCAAATAGACATATTCATACTCAGTGAAAATATTCCTTCACTGAATTGCACACAAATCTAGGCTTTGGCTAGACCACTCCAAAACGAACTGCAGGGCCCGGCCTGGCTTCGAACCCAGAACCGGCTTTAGTACTTCCAGCCCAGTCAAATTCTGATTCCTGGAGTCCCGAGAGTTGTGGTTCCAATCGGGTCGGCCACACGGGGCTGTTTTGGAGTCAGCTATTGATTCGTGCATTGCCTGGAGGTGAGGGGGTTTCTCCATATAATGTGTCGCTTTTTGAAATCTTTCAGCCAGAGAGCTTGTATTTAAGAGGTTCATTTAGCAAATAGATAAAATTTGAAAGATGCTGTGTTTTAATAAATTCACTTATGTGATTTCACTTTGCTCCAATGGTTCAACTGGACAGTAAAGCAAATGTTGCATTGTGGTTTAGGGTTAAATACAAAGCAGAATAATTTATGGAGACCCACCATGGAACCCTGTGGCTGCAGACCTGGCAGACCTGGTCGGACTCCTAGAAGGCCAGGAGGGCCTGGGGGCCCCTGTATGTACCCCCCATCAGACATCCGACGCCGATCATCCCAGTGATGCTGCTCCTCCTCCATACGTCTCCAGTACATGTCTTCTTCATATCGCCTGTAAATGACGATATGTTGTTTGTATTCATTTGACTGCATTCACATTCAGTCAGGCAAACACCATTAGGCTTTATAAAAGAGCATCCTGAATCCCCCACAAAAATTCTTCATCTGCCCAACTTAGACCTCAAATGTAGTGGTGTAACCCAGGATATGAGGCTAAATGGAAGGACATTTAGCTTTCCTGGTTTAGGTTTCTCTTTAAAAAGTGGGCAAAAGTCATTAAAAAGTTTAATCTCCAGAAACAGATAGAAGTATTGAGTTGGCCTGCGTACCACCCGTGTTTCCTTCCAGCATTGATAGACCACAAATACAGAAGATGGGCAAAACAGGGAATCACCCTATTCTGTCAAATAATTAAGAAAGGGAGTTATTAAAGTTTGAGGAAATGAGCCAGACTTATGATATGCCTACAGAAGGAGAGAAACTTTGGCTATAAAACAATCCCATTTTCCTCAAAGACTTGTAACAGTTAATTTTTGTGATTCTATGTTACTCTGATTGACCTGCACCTACACAGCCTGTTGCTTGTCCTAGCAAGCAACCGACTATATATATACATATACATATATACATGTATATATATATATATATATATACATATATATATATACATGTGTATATATATATATATATACATATACATATATATATATATACATAT
>CAEGAD010040888.1:0-61555 GCA_903067055.1 Poeciliopsis paucimaculata | reverse complement strand
TGGTTGTTCTAAGTTTATCTGGCTACGGTTTTTTCTGGGTCTCTGGTTAAAAACATTTATTTAACAGAAAAAAAAAATAAAAATGAAACAAAAAAAAAAAAAAAAAAAAAAAAAAAAAGAAACTGCTAATTTGTAACTAGTGAATAAATGTGCAGAAGTTTCTTTTCAAGTGGAAAAACTTTTTTTTTTTTTTAAATGGTGGCCATGAAAGTAACAAGATAAGAAATATGCTGCATGAAGAAACATATATAATCATAGATAAGGAATAAAGATGGGGGGATTACAGAAAACACTAACAATGAGCCTCACACATTGAGATAGCATGCACACAGCTTGTGTGCGTGTGCGTGTGTGTGTGTGTGGTTAGCAGATCATTAAAGCTGCTCTGACATTTGGAGAGAACACTGATGAAGCCTCTCTCATTATATGCTGTAATATAGAATGCTGTTTTTAGACTCCCCCGACCGCGCCGACATGCCTATTGGATGCACCGGTGACGGCAACGAGCCGCCATGCATAGCAACAATAACCAAGGAAGGGTGTTGGACATGAAAGACCCACTGTGGTGTCTTTACCACCGGAGTCCTGTTAAATTTGGACCACTGTGAGACTGACCGTGGAAGGCTCTGAAAGACAGCAGTGTTCAGGGCTGTGTGCGAGGGGGTGTGCATGTGTGTGTTTGTGTGTGTGAGAGATGCTGTCAGAGCCAGATGCACTCACCGCACAGCCAGAGTCGAAGAGTCAGCTTTAACTTCCGATTCACTGAACTGGCTGTAAGAGCGGTGTTATTTTTATTTCACTTTTTATCATGTCGGGTAAAAGCAAACTTCTGTGCAAATCAATAACTTTTGTGGCTCTTTATAATGACTGTGTGTGTGGTCTATGACTGTAATTGATGCTAATGAAGATGGACCCATCAAAAGTTGTCTAAGGTCAAATTTTCTCTGATGTGACGACTTCAAAGAAAGGAACGAATCCAAATGAAACTGAAAAAATGGTGGTCAATGGGTGCATCCATCTTTTTGATTACAGTAAGCGTTTGTGAAGAAATACTTCTGTCAGGCATAGATTTAAAGTGATCCCGACATGTTTGTTCTGACTGGAGGGATTATTACCGCCTCCTGGTGGCCCAGCCAGCGTGCCGACATGAATCCAACGGACACTCTTAGCAGGGAGCTAAGGATTAAGGCTATCGGTAGGAAACATTCCAACCTCAAAAACTTGGAGCTTATGGTTAAATAACAATGACCAAATTATCAATGGGAACAAAAAAAAAAAAAAAAGAAAGCAAAAATCTGTTTCCTTTTGGTTATTTATATTCCCTAAAGCATACGGAGAGCACAATGTGACAGACACTGAAGTATAATCCAATAATCCAAGTGTTGTTTTCTGTTTAATGATTATACAGAGGCATTAAACAAATCTAATCTCCTGCGCTGTCCCTGTGTGTAAAGCAGGCTGTTCTGTGAGGTAATAAACGAGGATGCAGTAGAAGGTATTGGGTCTGGGAGAAGAAATTAGTCGTTTAGAGCCATAATCCATAGGAAATGGTTTCTTGAAATCGCAAGTCTTCATGTGTGGCAGGATGTCTGTCGATGCGTGAATATGCCCCACTGGCTCTAATCTAATGCCAATTAATTACAATGAGGAAAAGAGTAATCTAATTTAGATGTAATTTCCTCATGATTACTCAACTCAACGCCTGATGACCAAGTGAGCATTTGCGATATGGTAGAACAATATGTAAAGATCAAAGAACAATGCTCAGAATTAAAAAATCTTTCTTAAAAACTAAATGTGAGGCAACACGGTTTTGACGTCCACACATACCTTTACCGGTTTGAACCTTACCAGCGCGGACAAGGATTTATTCATACATCGGTTGGAGTTGTGTTTCCCGCAAAGTTTCTCTTATTTGTTTTATGGAGCAAAATTTTCTTTAGATGGCATCATGGATTCATGTTCTCCTTCTGTCCTCTGCCTGACCTCTGTGGTGTGTTTCTTTTCGGAGAAGTAGTTAGAACAGTGTGTCCAAATGCCTGGACTCGCTGTCCTCACTGACATAATGACCTGGGGGACGACCGCAAAGTGGCACAAAATTACGACATTTCCAACCTTGAGGTTGAGCGGGCACGGAAACAACAACTTCCTTGTTTGTGCTCGAACTCATGAACATGACCTCCACCTCAATGTACCTCCTCCGCATTTAAGGGTTAGGCAAGGTCTGACTGAAGTAGAACCGTCAATGTGCGGTTGAGTGCTTTGGAGGAGGTTGTTTTACCACACACACACCTTTCTCAGTCCAAAAAGACACACCGAGCCGGGTCCCCAATGCAGGAAACCTTGTGGCGTTTTGTCGTATGTGTGGTATATAACATTGTAATAAACACAGCGATCACAAGACTATCGTCTTTCCTCTTCTGCCTCACAAGTTCGGAGAAGGAGGATTAAATAGTTATTGACAACGTCTCATTTTATTTTCAATTTTGTTAGAGAAAAAAAAGAGCAGAAGGAGTTTGTGGGACGTTCAGCCACTGCATCCGACCAGAAGCAACCAGGGGGAGTTTAATATGGCAGGATTAAACAAATTTACACAAAAATGTCACAATTTTTATGGTAACAGTTGATACACAAAACTATAGTCATCAGTTGGCTTTGCTGCAGACACACGTCAAAAAAGGACCTTATGGAGATGCAGCAATGCACGTGCCGCATCTAGACACGAATCCCAGAGCAGCACCCCTGAAACCCCCCCAAAAAAGAAAAGAAAAAACAACTGAATAGTTCAGACTGTCTGGCTAAGAATAGAACACGGACGAGCTGGTGGGCATGATCAGGAAAACGTGACAAATGTCTGAGTGAAACTGGAAGCTGAAGAGATGGGGATTGACAGAGAGATAAAGGAGAGAGAGGGAGGGGGATGAAAGTTTCAGCAGCCAGATCAAACACAGACAGGGCAGCAAGGGAGAACGGTGAGTGGTGACATGACAGACAGGACGAACCGGGGAAAGTGACCAGCAGCCATCCTGGCAGAGGGCTGGTAGCTACCAACAGCCTCGGTGTGGAGAAAGCTTTTAGAGACATGACTGAAGTTTCAGAGCATCTGCAGCACCAAAGCAAAAGAAAAAAAAAAAAATCACAACAGGCTTGAAAGGAAAAGGGAGGTGGTAGAACAGGAGGAGGTGCTGTGTACCTACAACAAAGCATTAGTGTCACCTGAAATAGCATCATTTTTTTCAGTGACTCACCCGGAGTATGAATAGCAATCGTGTGCACTCATCGAGAGAAATTACTATTATTGTAGAAAGGCAGTCAGGGTGCCACCACAACAACTTTCCTCATCATGACAATTCACTGCTCTTTATTCAGCGCCGCTCGCCTCGCTCGGTCTTTTAAAAGCAGCAGCAGCAGCAGCAGCAAAGTTCCAGTAGCTCTTTTCAGGAAGGATCTGATTACAGCGGGCGTTCCAAAACGTTGCCACAAAAATGACTTAAAATGCGTTTCCCAACTGTGACTCAGAGGCGAAGCTAAAAGTAGGCCCCGAGTGAGTCGAGTCGAAACCACCTCCGATTAAAAATGACTAAAAAAAGAAAATAATCATTGGAAAAGATTTTAGATTACCGAAAAATACATCCGCGAGTGTTGGGGAGAACTGTATTTCTAGTTCAAACATCGACAGAGATTATTTTTTTTTTATTATTATTATTATTATTATTTCTTTTTGCCTGCCACATGTCTGGAAAAACAATCCCAGTACAATGAAGCTGTGGTTCTTGTTTTTCAGCTGAGTGGAACATTTTTCCTTCAATTGTCGACCAAAAGGAGGAAGACAGTCTGCAGCTGTCATATCTGTTCCTGAAACCTCAAACAGAAATTGAAGGAACAGTTTGTATGATACCTTTGTAATTTTTACTTTTTTGACTCAACATTTCAGGGACTTTGTCATTTTATACTTACATTGGAGTTTTCATTGTTAGAATGGACAGTAAACAATTGTCGGTTAAATTTACATATTGAAAATATACATATTTATAAGATCTCTAATTGTCTACTGATTTCCTTCAAGAAAAAGAGAAATATTTTCAGGTAGGATTTACTCTGTTCGATATTTTTACTTTATTTTTCGTATTCATTTCTTTTGGGCCAAAGAGGAAATGTCACATTTAAAGGGTATTTCTGTTCCCTATTGCTTTGTGTGCAATATGCCTGTCTGAATATTGCTGTTATGAACAAGTAGGCTGCAAACTTTCCAGCTGAAGACAAGCAATCAATCCACTGAATGAATCAGTCAATCAAAAGAGTTAAAGGGAAGATGGAAATACGTTTGTCAAATATGTTCGGACATGCCGAACTTTTACTTTATGCACTTCCTGTTTGTTAAAGCAATCTAATTAGCATCGCTGTATGAAAAAGCAATGTTTACATCATACAAAATTATGTTCGGCATACCCTGGTTGAAACACAGTGAATGGAAACACACACTACTCAACGTTTTCTTTGTTTTTCCTTTGTGCAATGTTTTAAAAGTTCACTGAAAATTCGCATGACAAGTGGATGGAAACGTAGCTACTGAAAGATTGACAACTTGACCTTTAGTTTTCACACTGTTAAGAATGGATGCTAGAACTTTCATAGAACAGCTGTATTTATGCAAAGATTAAATTACACACTCTCTATCTATTGCAAGAGTTCTGAGGACAGAGTTGCACTGTAGTTGATTTAACAAAAGCAAGGTAAGGTGGACTTAAATGTGCATGTCATTGATTTATTTTTCTTTGAAATTTAAACATGATTTTTCCTCCAGTTAACAATCATTCACCACTAAATGCCAATCATAAATGTAAAACAACAAAAAAAAAGCTAAAAGTATTGGATAATGGCAAATATTTGCAGCAGGTATACAACATGAAATTTTCTTTTGTCTTGTCCTCATCCTGAAAATGACAGCATTCCACTGCGAGGGTGAGAAATAACTTCACTGGCAATTATCTAAACTACTTCCCATCACTTTATTCTCAAGCTGGAACAGGACTTCCAGTCAGTCAGCACACACATATTTTGTGCTGACTGACTGGAAGTCATTTATTTTTGTGACAAATGCCCAGCACAGGAGACACTTGCTGCTGTTCTCAGAGTAAACTTGGATTCAGTTTAATAAGAAAGCTAGCAAGTATTCTCAAATAACTCTTCCTTTGTCGTCTCTGCTTCTTGTCTTTGTCTCTGGCGGATTTCCAGCCATAGCAGCAGAGCGGCAGAAACAAACACACAGACGGAAGATTTAAATAAAGAGTATTTAAAGGACTTGAGGTTTACAAAAAGATAAGTTTGGGTGTTGAATAAGTAGGGAGGATGGGGGGAGGGCAAATAAAGAAATGAAAGAGGGAGGGGATCTCAAATGAATTTGCACAAGTCGACCGTATTTGCAGAAAAATGTAAAAAGAAAGTAATGACGGCGTAATGACTGTTTTTTTCCTCATGGGCTATGTAACCCAGGTTAACATAGTCCTCACTAAATAGAAACATTTTTATAAAAATAGCTATATAATGGATAAACAGAAGATAAATAAATAGAGAATAAATAGGTCTTAAAATAGTTAAAGATATAAAAAGTACTAATTACAGACATCATAAATGCTGTATTTCATGTTATGATATTTTATTTTGTTTAAAACCATATAAAACAGAGATTTATTTTGTCAGCAGCTAAAACGGTCAAGTGTGAGAAAAATCTCTTAGTCTGAAGGGTCACATTGATGTGACCTGCTCCAGCCAACCGGGTTGCTACGTTCTCTGGCGCTAGAAGAAGAAGCAGAGAGAACGAAGAAGCTGAAAGAGTTGTACTGTGATAGAGAAAAAATAAGATAAAAGTGGACTTGGTGAGTTAAAAAAATTATTTTTTTTACATTTTATGAAGAATGTTATTTGTAAGATAATTTTATTTTATTGAAACGGAAAGCTAAAGTAGCGCTTTTATGTTGTTTTATGTTCAAAAACCGTGGAAGTAACGGATGAGCTGGTGTTCCCCCCCATACACACACGATGTTCAGCCGCCAAATAGGCGAGTATATTACTTTATTCAGTACAAAGCAAAGTTAAAATAACTTTTATTATGTTTTATTGGTTGTTAAGTCAGGCCTGTAAGGTTCTGCAGAAAATTGTGCCGGGAAATTCCGAGTCATTGCTGAGTTGGATCCCGCTCCTGAGAAACAAGAAACAAGATGGCGAGCCGTAACCCGGGAGCTACGCCCTCTGCTGGACATTGCGAATCACCCAAACTGGCATGACCTGCCCATGTTGCCCAGACATTGATTTGAAGAACAAGTTATTTGGTCTTTTTTCTGGATTGTTTCTGTTGAGTTTTATTGTTTTTTTTCTCTTCTTGAACGACATTCGATATCCATTGTTAGCGTGTGGAATGTAAAATTGTCTGTTGGGTTATAATAGAAACGAGAAATGGTTAAAACAGGAAATTAAAAAAACGTAACTTCTTAAAAGTTAAGAAGTAACTTTAAAAAAGTAAAGTAGATTTAAAAAGATAAAAACAAACAAACTGTAAATTAAATAGATTAACAGTATCAACTTGAACTTAAATAGAACTAAAAGCTAGGTTTAAATAAATAGTATCCTTTAATACCTAACATAAGGTTTAAATTTCAAACAGGGATTAAATAAAATATTTTGAAAGAAACAGCAAAACTATTTTTGGATTGAATTTTGTGTTTTGTACATCAACTGTTTGTAATATTGTTGTTTCTTTTCTTTTTAACAAATAATAAGCCGGCCGTTCAAACTCATTTTCTGGTCTGTGGTCATTCCCGTAGCCAAACCTAGCCCTGGTCTTATTGTCTGTTCTATTAACTGTAAACACATCGTGAGTGTTACACTCACAGTTTGATATTAAATCGAGTGAATAATATTTCCGTCAAATATAGACGTGTTCGTCGACAAAGACTATACATGCTCTTAAACATTTGGGAAAACCAAGGCTTGACTACAATGTTTGACCCACATCAACCACTTCTGAATTTCAAGAAAATAGACCAAAAAAAATCTCATATTTGTGCCATTTAGTCATGCTACTTGTGTAAATCATTTTCATTTTACAAATGAGTTAAAAGCTCAAACCAGAACATTGTGCGACTTTATTCCCAATACATGGATGCTACACGTGCCCTCTTTTCCTGATGTTGCCTTCCAAGTTTTTCTGTGCCAGCAATGCAAAGCAGCGGCCATGGTGACCACTTCCAGGGCTGTCAACGGTATGTGTGCTCAAGTAAAAAAGGAGAAGAAAAAAAAAATAATACTTCTGTGTGCAGCAGAAAACTGAGCAAAGCTGTGTTGGGCAGCATAAATCCGCCCAGCTGCTATGCGAAGGGACTTTTTCTAACATTTTGACCCACAGACACAAGCATCAACTAACTGTTTATTTTTGTTCTGAGACAAACAGTGGTTCCAGTGGTTCTAGGTGGCTAGAAAGCTGGTGATACTGAAATCTCTCGTTGTGTAGGATTTTGGGCTAGTGCTGACATCTTTACGGCAGAAAACAGACCATGATGTCTTTACTGTTCTGCCTTAAAGGAGGGGGAAAAAAAAGTATTAAGAAAAAAAACTTTTGATAATTTTGAATGTGTCAAATTTGGGCTAAAAACAAAAAAGAAACTATTCATCCTCATTATTTAAGTGTTTCATTGTTAGTTCATCTTCCAGTATAGGATCAATCAATCTGTTATATTAAAAATGGCTGATTTTGACTGATGTTTGTGGGAGGTCGGGTTGGAATAAATTACCTCAATTGTCATTATTTTCAGTGTAGACACATGTTTTCAAATACAGATGTCTAGGATACAAGCTGCAGGTTGGAACAAATTAAATTTGTGTTCAGAGGTTTCATTTAATGTTAGTGAGATAAAGAACCAGTGTATATATGTACATACGGTGCTGGCATTGTATACAAACATCTGGTTTCCTCTGTATGCTGGTTTTAATCTGACCGCTCTACAGGTTCCTATCAGGGGCGTCTTCCTCTGTGTGAGGGTCGACGGTGAACTGGGAGCTGATCTGCTGGCTCTCAGTCATGGATAAAACCTGCTTAGGAGATAAGAGCTTGTTCAGCAAAGAAGTGACTCACCCGGTAAACCTGGGAAACTGTGTCATGTGAGTGTGTGTGTTCCTTCTCCTTACCGATCCTAATAATAGCAGGTAATAAAAAAAGCACAGACAAAACCAAAATGCCATCACTGTGGCTTGCCAGTTACAAAGGCTAGAATAATGAGATGCCAGTATTACACATTTTGGAAACGAGATAAGTGTGGAATAGCATAGAAATATGAAAGGAAATATATTGAAAGTAAAACTTATGGATGTAAGAATGTATGAAAACAGGCTAAAATGGGTGAGGAGTAATAAATAAAACATCTGCTTATACAACAAAACTGCTGAGCTTCGCTGCACTGCAGTAAAAAATATGCAATCTTAGAACATGAACACGAAAACCAAACTTTAACGTGCATTTCACACAGTTCTAAAAATTACCTGGGCTTGTGACTGATATTAATATTTATTAAGATTTTAGCTTGAGCTAATAGCTGGGGATGGAAACACTAATCAAAACTCCAGTGCAGAATTAATATCAAGAACAATACTAAATACAAAGGGATAAACTGAAAAAGGCTATAAACACGAATGAACCCCCCGCCCCAAAGAAAAACACACAAAGAAAAGAATTGTGACATGCACTCATTTCCTACTAATTCCAGAATTCAGTTTAACGTTTTACTGCTAACTTTTAAACGTCCTAGCGGCTTGGCACTGGAAAGCTTTACCACATAATAAGATTAGGCCACAGCAATGCTAGAATTAGAGAAAGACTGACCAATAGCAGATGAGATAATAAATATTTGCACATTTATCATTCCAGAGCATAGCTATGACATGCTGCCAGCTACTAAATGACCACAAGAGCCAATTAAAATAATTTATGCCTTCCAACCAAACGGTGGCGTTCGGTTCCTTAAATAATGTGTCCCTAGTCGGCTTTTGATGGAAGTCACGTACGCTTAGTGGGAATTTGAAAGCGTGAATGCATACTGTTTGTTTTCAAAACTGAATATTTTAGGGGAAGTGTTGATAATTTTATATGAAAAGTGGGATATTTTACGACAAATGTTTTGTTTATTTTGTGAGAGACATCGAACATTTTTAACCAGTCAGTCAAAATGTGTGACCCAGTTTATTAGGTCAGAGAGGATGCCACAAGGAGCTTTACCATACTTCATAGAATGGAAAACCTTGCCTAACCTAGGAGACAAGGTCAAACACATAAAACAACTCTGTTGTGCTGCACCTCCTCACAGTTGATCACTCTGTATTTACTCCAGGAATGGGTTAGCAAAATAAACCAAACCCAAAGTCGTCTGTTTTTAACCTAGCTGCAGCTTTCAGCATTGTGTAAATTTGTCAAACAGGCATAATGCTGAGTTACTGAGCACAATGTAATGCTTCCAGAATTATTTTAATGAAGGCAAATTAAATAGAAGCAATTGTCAATGGCACCACACTGATAATTCCAATTTCATTTTTGATCGTACTCAAATTCTGCATTTTTACACACTGCAACCGTTACCAAATAACAAATGCAAAAGGTAAGCGTTTTTCCACAAATCCTCTAAAAACACATCTAAGACACATCTCTAAAACAATGAACTTTCTGAAAATTGACCGAGTCCAATTCCACAAATGGAGCCAGGCTAGACCATAGCCTCCAGAAACTGACACAATAACAACACAATAACCTTGTTATGGTGTAATGGCGACATGGTGGCATGTTCTCCAATTGTTCTTAACCACTTTGTCTTTTTCACATCGAAGTGTCTCCCTTGCTGGTTAAAGCATTAATATAATTGTATGCTTTTCATTGTTTACTGAGAAAAAATTGTAGATTTTTACATAAATTATATACTAGAGATCTTCCACTGTTGCTACACATGGAGGGCAAATTTCCTCCGTCTCTCTCTTCTATCCCGAGTAAATCAGTCCGGGGCTCATTGGCTATTAGCTGACCGACTGAGCGGAGCAAGGAGCAGACTGCTGGGTCGACCCAGCCCACTGACCAATCAGCACGTGTCAGTCGAAACATGGAGTTCTAGCAGCTGACTGGACAGAGCTGTTAATGACTGCCAGGGCAAAACCTGAAAGGAGACACAACTAGCCCGAGCATTTAAGACACAGTGCTTTCCAGTCTCAGTGGCTCACATAGGTAGTTTACTTTACTTTGGCATCTATGCAAACCAAATAAAGAGGCAGTAATTGGAAAACAAGACCCAAATCCAGCCTTCATTGAGTAAACAAGATTGTTTTTCCTCTAGATTATCAGTATCAGACTTGTAACTTTGCCTGAGAAAATTCCTAGAAGAGCAGTGACATCATCTAGCTGGAGAGATGTTGCGCAAAAACCCTGTTACTTGATTCAATTTGAAGCTAAATCAATCAACCCTGTAAGCTTCAATAGAATTTTCTTTTCAAGACACACTGATTCCTTTGTTTTTGGATGTTTTGGGGTATTTCCTACAAACAATTACCAGTACGAGAATTTTTTTTTTTTTTTTTTTTGGTGCTAATGAGGTAGTGAGTGGCCCAATGATTTAATTCTACAAATCCGTTGTCCAGGAACAGGGATATTGAAGAGTGTTTTCACTCCTGATAGTCCGGTAGGCTCAGTTCAGTTGTGGACCAGAACTGCTACATTTGTTACAATTTCAGCTGGTGTGGTTCACTTTCACTCTGTACTGTGTCAAACAATCCGAAACTTTTGAAATACTTGTTCACAACCTCGTCTGTGGTGGCGCTACACCACAAATCACTGAGGGAAATGGCGCAAAAAAACTTTTGAAGAAGACGCCTAGCACAAAAACATGCTTTTTGTTTACATTTTGTAGTTATAGGATTTGTGGTTGTAAAAATTTTTTCTTTTGTCTTTTGCAAGTCGAGTCATTTCTCCTTCTACCGCTAAACAAGAACATTTCTTACTGTCGTATTTATCCAGAATCTCCTACACTATAGTTCGTTTGGAGCGGTCTCCGGTCGGTTTGGCATTCACGTATGCATTCGAACCGCACCAGAGTTCACTTCAACTGAACTAGGCCCAGGTTTTTAAGAGGGCCAAAGTTCAATGTTTTGGTCCGATTGTGCGTTCACAACTCCCCAAATGAAATAAGACTTTCTAGGCAAACAAATTTGAGTTTTATTAAAGAATGAATCCTAAAATATGCAGGACGGTGGGCCTTCAGCACCAGGTTTTGGGACCACAAATATAAAGCACTAAATTCTTTATATGAGCTGCATCAGTAAAATAGCCTTGCTTTTCATTATAGCTAGCTCCATGTATCTTCCCATTAACTCTGACTAGCTTCATGCAAGTTTGATTGTAGGCCAGATAATTTGGTCTCAGTGGATCAGAGCAGCTTCTTCCACATGTCTATTTTCCCCACCTGGCTGGTAGAAAACTACAAACAAGACCTCATGATTTTTTTAAACCCATGTATATTTCCCCTTCCACTTCACAATTCTGCAATACTCTATCTAGACAAACCCCCAATAAAACACATCGACGTTTAATTATGGTTATACAACGGAACTGTGAAAGACTCTAAGGAGTGTGCATAATTTTTTGTAAAGTCTAGTATAGCCAAATTCATTACCAACAGTAATTTTGGTAATAGGAACAATTATAGTTTCTTAAATTGCTGAAATAATTTTTGACATTTATGTAACAACCTGTTGACAACACGGAGAAGAAAGAAGAATGGTGCTGTGATGCTGCGATTTAGTTCCAGGCCTGATGTGTTCTTCTGTTGAGAACATCTAAATTTAGATGCATGTCCCTTCCTCTTTTCTACATCCTTAGCTTCTCCTTGCCTCCTCTTCCACACTCTCCCTTCCTATGTGCTCTCCTCAGCACCACAAACACAGAGACACGGAAGCCCCTGTGGTGAAAATATCGACAGCTCTGTCTGCGTCAGACAAGAGTCAGCTGTGCCTGAGCGGAGCGGATTCTTTCTATGTGTGCATGAATCTATATTGGAAAATGGCGTTTTCAGAAGCAAACAATATAGCTTGTTCATAAAGGACTACGGGATTTATATAAATGTGTCTCGATACAGGAATGTACTAAAAACTCAAGTGAAAGCTATTCCGAAAGATAATCTTGATGCTGTAGTCAGAGAATAAATAGCCTGAGTGTCAGAGAGGTGTGAGTAATTGAATCCAATGTTTCATAAGATACCTGAAGTAGATTTTATGGAACAACTGAGTGTGACTAATACAAGTTGGCAGGATTTGGATGTAGCTCTTGAGTCTCTTCAGTATGTAAAGTTCTGTCATAGAACCTCTGCTTAGAGTGGATTCTTTTTGGAAATCATAAACACTGAACACTTTGTCACATCGCGCCACGCAACAAGAAAGAAAAATTGACAAAACTGTCACCTATTTTCGTTTTCTGCCCAAATCAAATACATTATACCAGTAATGATTCTAAATCTATTAACGTAGCAAGGGTGTTAAGATTTTCTTAAGCTATTATAATGACACTTTAATGGGTTTATTTTTTTTAATCTGTTTCCTGAATTGTCACAATGAAAGTTAAATTCAATTTAAAGCACTAGGCACAGCATTGGGGTAAAACGTCTAGCTAGCAAGACAGCAACTAGCATGCCACTCACAGAGAAAACTTTAAAACCATTACCACTTTGAAAAATAGATAGATAACAAGGTAGGACACAACCTAAAGATGTCCTTGAAGACTTTTAGCTAGAGTGAGCTTGAGTCAGAACATCTGTGTAATGTATAAATCAATTCGCTGCTCCAGTAACTTGAGTATTTAGTCAGTAGAACGATGAAGAAAAACATCCGTTGAAAGTTCATTTTATTGGAATATTCACAGTATTTAAAAACAGAAAAAGGAAAATGACCATAAAAGGGATTCCTGTCTGTTTTTTCTCGAAGCATATGTATAAAAACTAACAGCAGGATACAAGCAGCAGGATCAATTAATCTGTAGGTTGTATGGAGTGTTTCTTTATTTTCTAAAGTTTGCGTATCAAAATCTGACAAGTATGTCGCTGTAATAATAGCTGTAGTAATTAAGATGAATAATTCCTCCTTTTCTGTTTATGTTATTCATTTGTTCTACATTTTGGTACAAATGCCATGATGCTGTAACAGAAATTGATCTGAAGGTTCCTACAGCCTTGACAAGGACATATTTATAGCCTGGCCAGTTAACACTAAAGCAGTACATGTCTGAAAGGAGTGTTAGACTGCTAATGTTTGCAGACAAGCAGCAGAGAACGCAGACAGATACACACTGCTCTGTTCAGGTTGCTGGCCACTGTATTAACAGCAGAAATATAACGCACTAGGAAGGAGCGCAAGATGAATAGATTTTTTTTTTCTTTTTTATTAACACATTGGAAGAAAAAAAAAACAGCATGTTACACCACAGGACACCCTCCCCCTATTTGGCCCAGCCTCTCCAACTGTGTGACATGTTATCCCTTCACACAGCAGGAACAAACGGCTTTGTTTTCACCACACACGCGCAAACCAAGAAGCACGTTTATCGCAGCTTCACAGGATCTGTAATTACATGCTATAGGGGACAAATTAGAGCATGGTCACAATGCATCCTTACTGCAACCAATGCAAACCCACTGCAGAGATCAGAGCACAGCAGTGCACATAGTCGACCTGCAGTTTCTTCCAAAGTCACAGAAAGTTTGTTGAGTTAGATATATGTTCTTATTATAACAGTGAACCAATAAATACACTTCATAGTGCATTAGGCCTCTATTGGGGTGTTCCTAAGGCACCAGTTTTACGATAATATATGTATATATCATAAATAAATTACAGTGATATATGCTCAAGTTGTATTTTGTATTGCTTTATCCAGATGATTAACCTCTGTAGAGGCAGATTAATATCTAACTCTACCTTAATTCCAATATGATAAATAGAGAAAGCAAGGAAAGACCAATTTCAAAGGATGACAAAGAATAGCGTTTTGGAAATTTTGCCTTTAAAACACACAGCATAACCTTCCGACCCTCTAGCTTATATAAATAATCCACCAGTAAACTGACCTTGCTGGTTAAGTTGCTGTGTGCTTCTGCTCCACTGTGACAACCCCACAATAGCCACCATCTTGGCGCCCAGACTGGAGCGCCGCTTCTTGTTGCCAGTCAACGACGCCGAGTCCGGACCCCCGTTGGTGGGACTCTTTTCCAGGCTGTACATGGTCCCCGAGATGCTCGAGGAGCGCACCACGTTCCGTGCCGCCGCACTCAGCCCGCCGAGGCCGCTTTTCCCGCCCGGGCTGGGCACCTCCACGGAGCTGCTGAGCATCATGGTCCCGCTGAACTGGAGAGTCCGACGGGTGGGGAGGGGACAGGACAGCTGGAACGGGGCTAAAGACAGAGAGCAACAACAAGGTGAGGGTAAAAGTTTAGCCATGACACAGAAGGTGGAAGGAGTGAGTCTTTGTGATATTCAGAAGTTTGGGAAACTAAGAACACAAAGGTCAGTAGGAGAGGACAGTACAGATGGATGCAGGTTGTTTTCTTGCTAAAAAACAAAACAAAAACTCCTACAAACACACACAGACACTAAATGTCAAGGCCGGCCTGCTGTGTAGGGGTGACCCTGTCAGATGGTATTTGTCTTGTTTGTTGTTTTCTTTTTCTTTTTTAAATCTTATTTTTCAGACTCAACATTCACATGGTAAACTTGAGTCATCACTACAGCAGATGGATACTGTGATCATGTGCTAACAGATGTGTGAAACCTTTAAATAGTTGAAACAGCATGCAATCTAAGTTTTCGAGATACTCGTCTTATGACTTCTTTTGGCAGAAAAACAAGCCTGCCAAAAGTCCCACTCTCATAAAACTCCCACAGTATGGCAAGGATTTGGCTAAACTCACAGCCACTGCGCAAATTAAATATGTAGATGCTGCGAGCCTTTTAATATTATTTCTTTGTCGTTCTGGATTTGAAAATGTCGGTACCCGTTTGAAAAATATCAGAGTCAAGCAAAAGTATCCATACTCACATAAACACTGATGCTTACACTTAATACTGCATAATATGTACATTGTTAAATGACTAAGAAATGCCATAAAACATATTTTCACTGCGGTAGATAGTAATCATTATTGGCATTATTTACAAAACTCAGATCAGTGCATCTGTACAACGTCTTGCAATTGTCTTCTTTTTTTTTTACCATGACCGTAATAGTCTAATCACTCTATTAAATTCAATCATGGTTCAATAATTGGTTACTTGTGTGTTCCCCAAAAGGAAATTAAAACATCTTCGGTGATAAAAGCCCTTTATCTCTGAGCAATGCCGCTAAACCTTCTTGATTTATCTTGCCTTCGAACTCATCTGTTATCTGTTTTTCTTTCTCTCCCACAGCATCGCAGGGATTAGGCTAAACTGACAGCCATTGGGCAAATTAAATATGTAGAAGCTGTGAGCCTTTTAATATTATTTCTTCGTCGTTGCTGCTCGTCTTCCACATGACAATTTATTGTTGCTCCTCAAGCCCAGATTTGTCTCCCCTTTGTTATTTTAAACACCAAGTAACAGCAGCTGCACTGGGTTTCATAGCCCTATTAATAGAAGCCTTGCAAAATTTATCTACCTCAACACACTGACACACTTAAATATGTAAGAGGATGTAGCTAGCAAAATAATTGACATACCTTGCTTGGGCACAAGCAAATACCTGCAGCTGAATGCTAATGTTAGCATTCTAACATGATGATACAGGCACTAAATGAAGATGTCTGCAAAACTCTCCGTAAAAAAACATACATATAATTTAATGGTTAGTTTTATATTTTCTTTACAAAATTTTGATGGTCTTGCTATAAAGTGACTTGTCCTCCCCCAGATCTTCTTCAAGTGTTTAATTGTTAGATATTTTCCTAATCAACTAAAGTTAACTGACAATAGACAGTAATCACTAAGGTGGAAAAAACGCGGCATGTGCAGCGGTTAGCTAGAAAGAACTGTATTTTTTTCTAAGACTTTTGGTTCATAACTGTGTACTCTCTTTGGTGTTTGGTGAATAAAAATGGGAACATTTTCTTATTTTGCTGATTTTCATAAATGTTTCAAGCCATGAGCAACAAATTCTAACAATTGTTTTTTGTTTTTTTTTTAAATATTACACTATTTATGCCCTTCCTTTCAGATCCTTAACCTGATTATAATGTTTTTAAGAAAACTACATGATAAAACAAGACTTCTTGAATTTATGCTCGATCCACAAATATTAAACCCTCTGGTAAATATGTGCAAAAATCCTTAAAATAAGTTGATATTTGACTCTTCTAGCAAAAAAACTCACATTTTGAAATCTGCTGCGGTACTAAGCTTTGGAGTTTTTTAATGTATTTTCTTCTGTATGTGAAAATATAAGCTTGTGACTCTGGCCGGCCTTATTTTCCACTGTTCCAACCTTTTCATCCATCCTCTGGCTGTGCATATGGAGAAGTCCACGTGTTCAGCTGCTCTCTTTTGGCCATTAAAAGAGACTTAGAAAGATTAACACTTTTGTCATTCTTAAATGGCATGTACCCTTGTTTTTCCAATTTCGAATATTGTTACAGTGAAATGCCATAAAACATACGGAGAGCATATGTTTTATGATCGCCATAAAACATGTTTTTTTTATTTTTCACAAGGAAAAATAAAAAGGACAAAAAGTCTACTGATCAATAGAAAAAACAGAAAACATATAATAATAATAAAAATTAAAAAAAACACATAAATGTCTTTTGTCGCATATTATTGCCTAACACTGGATATTTTCCGCCAGCTCAACAAATCCTGTTAAATAAAACTTGGTATTCGTCCACATTTTTCAACTTAATTTTTGTCACAGGTCAAAATAGTCAGTGCTGAGTCTACAACGATCACAATCAACGTGAGCCAATTTAATTCCGTACCTTTAAAAGCGATAGCCTTTCAGGAGGCTCACTCAAAGCAATAACTGTAAACCCTCACGGTGGCGCTGAAAGAAAAGTCTGCGGCGGCCCGCGCCAACATCTGCAGGATTCATTATCCGAGTGCTTTGAGTGTCAGAACACTACTTCGTGGTAATCTATCAAATTTCCGTGGCCAAAAAAAAGGACATGTGATATTCTCATTTCCAGACTTTTTGGAAGTCTGAAAGACATTCGTTTTTTTTTTTTGTTTGTTTGTTTTTTGCTCACCCAGTTGGTGATGGAGAGGTGCGTGCAGAAATGCAACAAACTTGAAAAAAAAAGAAAAAGAGAGAGAGACTTACAAGGCATCAACACAAAGTGAAAATCATAAATAATGCAAATTGTGTATACTCTGTGGTGATTTTACTTTTAAATCTCTGGCAGAGAGACTCAAAATGCAAATGTGGTGCATTTCAAATGTCTCCCTAGATCACCTCCTCAGCTCTGCTGACCATGATTGTCACAGCGGTGCCATTATTGTTCACAGAATACCTGAAATGGGCGCATCAGAGGAGTAATCGTCTACTCTAAAAAAGGCTCAAGAAGCATTTTGACATTTTTGTTGTTTTGTAATGAAACTCATAATCAGGAGGAAGAATGTGAAGCTTTTAAAGTGTAGATTTAGGTGAGCATGCAAGCCCTAAATCTCTCCTTTCTTCCTCGTTCTAGCCAACGTGTGCTGTTCTTTGGCTCCCTGGGCGGGGGCGGGCGGGCTCTCTGCTTTTGAACACACAGCAAGCAAAGCAAGGGGAGAAAAATAAACAGATGAGAGGGATAGAGAGGGCTGCAAAAGGATACATGGAATAATTTGGGTTTCGGAGAAGAGCAGGAGGACGGGATGGGGAGGGGAGGAAAAAAAAACGAGTGAAGGGAGAAGAATAACAGGAGACAAACGTGGTAGGAGGACATGCATGATAATAAATGGACGGGGAGAGAGACACTGCAGGAAGCAGTGGCCAGAGCTGTGGGAAACACAGGGCTGGAGGCAAGAGCGGGAGACTAAGAACAATATGACATGCTGACTATATGGCTCTGGCTAACAAATTCTAGTTTATATATATCTATATGCAGCTCTGGAAAAAGGTAAGAGACCACTGCAATGAACCCCACTGAAAACTTGATGGTTATTCCACCAAATATTGATTTCTGAACTCTTCTTGAGTTAAAACATTAGAATTATTGTTTCTATATGAGTACGAGCTTATTTTCTTTGCATTAGATTGAGGTCTGAAAGCGCTGCATCTTTTTTCTTTATTTTGACCATTTCTGATTTTCTGCAAATAAATACTAAATCTTTGCTTGGAATTTCAGATACATGCTGCCAGTAGTTTATAGAATAAAAGAACAAAGTTCATTTTACTCAAACATAAACCTATGAAAAGTAAAATAAGAGAATTCATGCATTATTTTCCAATGGTTTCTTATTTTTTACTTATAAGTATATATGTAAATTCTGAATATCTACATTATTTTGATTACCTGTTCAGGTAGGTTTTTTGGAGAGCAATTTTACTTACATAAATGAAACATTAATTTAAAATTTGTATCTTGCTTTCACTGTTTTCTTTGTGGATCTGAAATATTTATGTTGGACAAAAAAGAAAAATCATAGTTTTGTTTTTATTTTACAGCACATTACTTTCTGGTTGGCTACTCTTTAAAAATTGCAATTATGTTGCCATAAAGAGTTTCTGCAGATCTGTTCTCTTGACTCTACAAGCACAGCTTTCATATTTAAATTGCTTTTTGAGCCCTGTTTTTTTTTTTTTTACTTACAGAGTTGAGTGCTATGTTAACTCCACACCTCATGAATTAAGCAACAAAAAGCTCCCTTCTAAAGTGGGGCATGTAGTTGCTGCATCAGTTTAAAAGGAAACTTTTTTTTTCATCAATTCATTCCATATTCATGCAGAAACACATTATGAGAAAACCCTCTGATCTCGCCATCATCAACACAGTGGCCCCGACAACACATGCCAACATGCACCTGACTTTATACTGGACCTGCAGGCAGACCTTAAGGCGGATCCGCCACCCATCCATCTTCATTCCCGCGCCAGACAGGCCACCCTCATCAAACGTCTCTGCCTTTTAGCTTCTCATCCAAGAGCTCATCTATTTCTCCCTCTGTCAGCAGACAGCCCAACTCCCAATGCTTCTCTCAACACAGTGCGCGTCCACTATCCACTTCATATGCCTAACCTTTATTCTTAGTTGGAAATATAAAAATGTCACTATTTTTACACAGCTTATATTATGTTTCCTCTATCCAAAACATTAGGGTTATATGTTCAAAATATACATATATTTAGGTTGAAGTGTTCTAAAAGTAAAATTTCTCCATTAACAGACTCAGTGTTTTGCAGCTGCATTGCAAAACTAAAAATCTGTGTCATCCATCTGTAGTGAGCCCCCCTTTACTGTAACACCCCTAAATTTTATTCAGTGCCACCTAATTAGTAAATCAGAGTCCATCTTTGTGTAATTTAATCTCAGGATGCGGACAGCTTTTCTGTGAAGGCCTGAGAGGAATCAAGACCGTGAACGCTTTTAAAGGGCCGATTTGTGGATTGATAAAACTGGCTGTTAACAAACTGTTGAAATAAAATTAAACAGCGTTCTCTGGATTTGATGAATACTTCTTGAACATCTTTTGTTGTTTATGTAGTTTGGCATTATCCAGATAAAAACTGCTTTTATTTGACTGATAAAATATTTAAGCAAACAACTCTTATCTTTAAAGTTCTATTTGTGTGGCCCTCTAAGCTCTAGATCAGGTGTGTCATACTCCAGTCCTCAGGGGCCACTGTCCTGCAACTTTTAGATGTGCCTCTGCTGCACCACACCTGAATAGAATAATTAGGTCATTAGCAAGGCTCCGGATAACTTCTCTCTTCACAAGAAGGAGGAAATAAAATAATTTAATTCCAGTGTTTTGTACCAGTGGCACATATAAAAAGTGCAAGACGCCGGCCCTTGAGGACTGGATTTTGATACCTGTGCTCTAGAGGGACACATAAAATGTTACGAAAGGCTAGATTTGGCCCTCAGGCTTTAAGTCTTAGAGATTTTTTAAAGAATGACAGAAAGCAAAATACAAATCGGTCAAAATGACATCCACCAGAGCTGACAGAATGGGCAGGGAGAGCTTTAAGCAGAGCAGGAGCCAGGAGACACATGGGACATGGTGGTGGCATCATCATGCTGCGGGCATGAATTTTGTTAGTGGTCTCAGAGAACCGGGTCAGGGTCAAAAGGAATATGGGTGAGCTAAATAAAGATTAATGAAGAATTATGGAAGAATCGCTGTAATACGGTGCAAGAGATAAAACAAAGAGAATGAGCCAAAATATGCAGTCAGTTCGAACTGGGGAAAATGAACTTTGAATTTTATTGTGATATTTTGTTTTACTATTGTCACATTGACAAAAAAAATACAATAAAAATACTATTTATTACTTCGCTTTTGGGTAACTATGTCTGTGATTGGCTTTTACATGCCTTTTTACTTAAAGAATTGCAATTTATATAATTAAAACTGAACACAGTAACTGCATTTAATGCTATTTTCAAAATTTCTGATATTTATTGACACTCTTTCAATCTGTAAGGGAAAAAAATTGTAAAATTACAGTTTCCGACAATACTGTCAGTTTTTTGTTTAACGTTATTAACTGAAATTTATTGAGACAACAAAAAAATCTAAATTCCTAAGATAAGTCATTTTTCATGAAAAATTATAACAGATACAATATATATGCCAAGCCAAACGGTTTTAGAATAAAGCACATGCATGTATTAGAATGTCCCAGTCAAAGTCTAAAGCTCATTCAAAATGAGATTGATAAAGAAACACATCCCAGAAGAGTTTGAGCTTTAATTGCAACACAAAGTAGCTCTACAAAGTGTTTCCTTACAAAGGCTGATACAAATGAATACCACCTTTTTTTAGATTATCATTTGTGAAGAAACAATCTCAACTTTCTACCATTTTCCATCACATAAGACTCCAACAAAACCCACTGTGATGTGTTAAAAACCACGAGAGGTACGGTTACTTTAGCAAAGCAGCGCATACTGAACATCATCACTGCTCAAAACTGAAACCAACATCCAACACTGTAAAAAAAAAAAAAAAAAACTACATTAATTTGTGGCAGGGTATAATTCTCATTTGATCTTGTCAATATTAGATCTGATTGTTTTCATTATCTGTATTAATTCAGTTTGGTTTGGAGTATGCAAGGAATGCAGTTGGGTCCTTTGTCTGGAAGAGGGGTGCATTGGCGCCATAATCAAATGAGCCCGCCAGGGGGACCAGTGCGCTCTTCTTTACACTCAATACAGGAGTAGGTGAAAGCGCACTGATTTCATCTTGTGATCACTTCTTCTCTTACATTTGTCCTTTCATAACGTAAGAAATGGGATCTAACTCTCATTAGAATGACGTATGGATGAATGCTAGCCCTGTATTCATCCACATGTTATGTATTTAGTTTATCTTGCTTTAATGTGATGTGCGAAGAGTGTTTGGCTAACTAACTTAGCTCTGTTGCTAACGGCATCCGGCAGTTTGATTTGTTTAAATTGGAGTAATAACTTGTGATTTTTGTGAAGTAGCACAAGCAATGTACTGTTTTTCATCATTTTTGGTTGGAAATATTTCTATTTTTTAATTATTAATTTAGTTCTGGCCACACCATAAAAAAGTAACTTAAATACTTCAGAGTGAAGTGTTTAAATATTGTTAAATAACAGTAATGTGAAATACTTGATTTTGTCTAAAAATTATAGCATAAATGACTTGCAGTTAGAAAGGTTGAGAATTGTATGAAAAGAGATTTCTGTGTTCTTCTGCTTCTCTACACTAAATACAAGACTAAGTGAAAGCGCACTGATTTCATCTTGTGATAATTTCTTCTCTTATATTTGTCCTTTTACAAGGGCTATCAAATGAACGATGGTGTGAATCAACCACAAATACGAACACAAGTACTACAGCCTTGCAATTACAAGAGGCTGACTGATCCATTAAATATCACTCTGAGATTGGTCTGTTTCGCAAACCGCTCTGCCACTGCTGGACGTTTAATTAACCTGCGACGCCGTAATTGATATAATTGTTAAGGAGGCACTGTAGTTCTAACCGTCTTGTCATTTCAGTCTTATGTGCATTGAATTTCCTTGGGAAAGTTCAAGCTGTTTTCTCTGTGACGGCACAGAAAAGGGTAAAGGGCACCAGATCAAATGCGGTATATCACTAAAGGAAGCTCAAAAGGTCATCTGATATCAATTAAAAGTCATCGACCACTTCAGTTCCAGTTGATTCAAAAGTCTTGTACTATTGATGTTTGTAAGGGAGGTGTTAACCACAAACAGCTTGCGTGTGACTCAGAATTTAATAAAAGATCTCTCGGCTGAATGAATCTCTTAATTACTGGTGTTGAATTAGAGCTACACACTCAATGCAATAACTGGTATTAAGCTTTAACATCAAGAATATGTAAATGTGACAAACTGTTTAAGAAGCACAGAAAGAAAATCCTCTAAAAATCACATCAGCAGGGCACGCAGGAGGTGTAATGCACTTCCTGTTAAGGCTACCATGGAAACGTCCCCCGGCTGCGCCATTCGGTCCGGCGCCTGCTCCCTTTGTGCTTGGCCTGGTGATGTGTGAGAGAGTGGCTGGTGTATCTCTCTGATCATAAGGGCTCTATAAGGCGAGAAGGCAGAAGGATGGATTTACAGTTACACACACACTCAGACTGAGAGTGCCAGGTTGCGGGAAAACCAGGAGCCAAGTGGATCCTGCACAAAATCCCACACTGAGAAACCTGGAGTGGTGCAAATACACACATGCTGTAATGAATAGTACGTGCCAGAGCGGCAGGAGACGGAGCCAAGATATCGGATGACAGAGAGCGTTGATGCCTTGGCTGATGGACCCGAATTAACATCCAAATCTCCTCCAAAATATTTATCTAAGAAACAGATTTAATTCCGCTCAGAATGGAAGAAAAGTCCAACTGGATCTCCGCTAACATCCAGTTTCTACAAACCGAAACAGAGAGGACCTGTGAAAGGAACATACAATAGAGTTGATAAGAAGCACGCCCCCCGCCAGCCCTGTCAATTTTTTTTTTATCCAATAAAATCTTTAATAAGGTAAGTCGCTGAGTCGCTCCCTCGGCATCGCTTCATGACAGCGCGTATAAATATGATCCGACACACTTTGTTTTTCCATAAACACCCCGAATCATATCAAATCGTCCGTGACAAGGAAGCGAATGTTTAGATTTTCCCCAATTAGTTGCGTTTACAGGTCAAATTGACCCGTCTGAGGCTGTTCAGAATTCTAATAGAGTCGTTGTAAACAACGGAATACACTGCACAATTTCTAATTTCAGGATAGATATGCAGATTTAAAAGGCACGGTTTAAGGACAGTGTACTCCATCATATGACAACCTAATGTTTGAGATGTGTTCGGGAAGGCTGCAAATTATCTTTCTTTGAGGACCTGTCAAAGGAGCTCGTTGAGAAAAGAAGAGCTTTCAACACTGTAAATAAACGCCTCCGGGAAATGGAGGTGAAACACCGACTGCTATTCCCAACGACGCTCATCTTCACTTGGAAGGGAGAAAGGAAGATATTCCAGGCAAACGGGTGGAAATATTACATTCTAAACCAAAAGCAGCAAGGTTGTGCCTTGTCCCACACTGGTATCGCTACTGGTAGCTACTCTTACCAGTAGCGATAAGAGTCAACACAAGAATTAAAGGAATTCATGCAGGAGGAAAAGAGCAAAAGTTGCTTATGTATGCAGATGACATCTTAGCTGTTACAGCAGACCCAATCGTCTCTGTTCCAGCTCTATTACAGTGTGTTGAATCATATTAAAAATTTTCAGGATACGAGATTAACTGCAACAAATCTGAGTGCATGCCCATATCCCAAACATGTCACTCAAATGATATTACACAATTTAACTTCAAGTGTGTTCCCTCAGGTATGAAATATCTGGGTATATGACTTCATTCGAATCTAGAGGAAATAATTCAACTGAATATGGAGCCGCTTCTTCAGAAAATAAAAAGTTATCTTAATTAATGGGGAAAATTGAAACTCTTTATGGGGAAAGGTGAATGTAATAAAAATGGTGATAGCCCCATTATTCAATCATGTGTCCATGATGGTGCCTGTTGACATCCCATCCCAGGTTTACAAACAGTATGAGACTTATGTTAAGGACTTCCTTTGGGGCAAGAAGAAACCCAGTATTAGCAGTAAGAAATTAGTACTTACTTAGTAGCAGTAAGTAGGGGGCATGACTCTCTGTTACGTAAGGCTGTATAATCTCGCATTTGAGATGTCTAGGTTGTGCAAATATTTTGAAAGGGGAGAAACAAAGCTGAGTTGGATGAATATTGAAGAAGAATTAGTGAACCCTTTCAGACCAATAGATATCCTTTCCTATGGTAAAATGGATAATAGACAACCGCTTCCCACGAATCCAATATTGGCACATTCTAAATTGGCATGGAAGGAGATGCATAGAGTATGTGGGATGTCACATTTAAAACAGTCGTACTCTTTATTGTGGTTTATTCCATCCATCTGTATTGGAAGAGAAACCGTTTTCTGGGACCAGTGGCTTGTGAGGGGAATACGTATTGTGGATGATTTGCATCCAGATGGGGTTTTTATGTCTTTTTCAAAAGTCATGCTGAAATATTATACAAAATAGATAGTTTGTGAAAATACCAGCAAATTAGAGACTACTATTAAAAGCCATTTCATACATAAGAATAATCTAATACAGGAAATTATGGGCTTAAGTAAAATGAAATATAAGACATCCATATTTTATATTAAATATATTAAAGAATCGAGAGGGAAATTTACACACTATAATGTGGTACATAGATTTTATTTCACCCCATCCAGGCTCCATAGAATGGGCCTGCTCGCCAATAACCTATGCTGGAAATCAGAAACTTATATACGTGCTATATGAGAATGTAAATGCATTTCCCCATTCTGGAAAGTAGTATTACAACACATTGGAAAGTGGATAGGTGTGGGAATACCCATGTCACCAAGACTCTGCTTATCGGGGTATCAAACAGTGATGCCTAATATGTCAAAACACCATGGTGCAGGTGGGGACGGTCGCGGCTGCCAGAATATGTTCTGAAAAATAATAAAAACTTTAATAACAAAAAAATAAATAAAATAAAAATGCTGGGAGCTTGCAGGGTGTGTGTTCGAACAGAGGTGAAACGGGCAAAAAAAAACATGCTGGTGCTGTATGACAGCCATCAAAAAAATGTCTGTATTAATTCAATCACGACAACCTTCACCTGAGGGAGCTGGCTGCAGAGCATCTTCTGTGAGTCGGCACCCAGAGACGCTTCTCGGCACAGCTCTATTTCCGTGCGTTGACAAAGACGTAATTAAGTCTTAAGTCTCTAATGCGGGAAATAAACATTTTCACATCTACATTAATATGTATTCTTTAGGATTTTTAAACAATTGACTTTAAAACTCAAGATGTATTTTAAAAAAATCTATTTAACCAGTAATATTTACTCTATAAGAAATGTATACAAATGCACTTATATTCAAATGTTTTAAGTGATTAATAGTATTTACACAATAAGAAATATAAAAAGGTATTTATGTTTAAATAAAGTGCTTTGTATGACCATGACATTCTTATATTGTCCACTCTTTGATTAGATGTTGCACTTCATTGGTATTTCCATATTTATTGGTATCGTATGAATCCTTTTTAAGGTTTTTCATCTTCTCACCGTAAGAACACACAAATTTGCAGAATCCTTAATAATCCATGCTGCAAATCTGCATTTAAAACTCTTCTTATCTAACTTAATCTGTTAAAAGCATCCAAGGTGTGTACTGGTCAGTAAAAAACCAGAGGCTGAAGTCCAACGGGAAAATGTCTGTGCACATCATGAAGGTGGTTTGTGTTTTAGCAATGGACAAATGCCCACACACTACATTTCATTCAAACATGTAGTGTTTGGGAAGACTCACAGCATTTTGGAAATGTATTACTTATTGGCAATGCTAATCAAGCTAATTGCTGCTATATGATAAAATGCTCCAACTGTGCATTTCTACCTGAAGAAAATCAGAAGCAATGTTAATTATTTTCGTAGCAATTGTAGTAGTTTAAACTAACATTTGTCTTGTGTTTATTCATGTATCCTTTTGCAACGTCAAACTTTGACACTGGTGTCCGCTTTGTGGCTACATAATATGCTTCATAAAAGGACCATGTTTATCCTATCATTGATAGCTGCATTGCTTTCCGGAAAAATGTTTCCTTTGTAGCAGTGACAAGCCTGAAATCACTACGTAGTATTCCTAGAAATGTTCATCCACTTCTCCCAAGTTTCTCCCATTTTCCAGGCTAATCCGACCAAAGCTGAGCAGGCAATGTCATGTTTTCATTGCAGCAGTAAGTCAGCTATGCCCTGTTACCAGGAACTGAGCCAGCGGCCTTTTGGAGACGTGAGACCGCTCATAAAATACAACCGAAGTCTCCGACGCTTATGAGGTCCCTTTCTCCACATCATTATGATGATATTTTCTTTATCTCACAACGACTAGCTAAACAAACTCCCTTTAATTACTGTATTTACTCATAATGCAGCTCGTTGATGGATGTCCTCCGCCGCATGATAAATGTCTGCTCGGTTTCAACCTGCGATTTGCGCAGCACTATAGAGCGATTTCCTTTTCGTCTTGTGCCGTGAAAAGTAGGATAGCAAAGTTCCTCCGTCATCAGCAAAGGGGGGGGCAGAGGGGGATGTGAGCCGGCAGAAAATAGACAAAAAGTCAGAGCGCCTTGGCTGGAAGAAAAGTGGGTTAAGAGGGGCATGATGGATGAGACTGGGAGCTTTCCTAACTCATGGTCTGCTTTCTTTGGTGACTAATGCGGCCAGTGACATCCCTCTCTCTGTAGCCCGCTACCTCTCACTCCACCATCACTCCACCCCTACTGGGATACTGTTGGCTGGCTCGTGTAATCCTGGATCTAAAGAGGATCTCACCCCACTTAAAATGTTTATTCTCCCGTTCGAGTGAAATTCTTCAGAACTGCAGGAATCAAGGAGAAAAAGATGCATATTTATCTCCAAAAGACTTCTATTGGAGGCTTTCTACCACACTCCTTTTAAAGGGTTCCCTTTTTTTCATGCCACTTCTTTTACTTACAGATCTGACAAAAACCGTCTTTTAACCAATAACACCCAGTGTTACTGATTCCTACAGTCGATTCGCAGCTCTTTTAAGAGTCAGACCTGTCTGTTTTAGTTTTCATCAACCATTATTTGTAAATGTACTATAAGACTTAACCAAACTAAAAATGGCATCCCAAATATGTTAAATTTCGAATTACAAATCAATATTAAAGCAGCAAGAAGCCTACAACGACCCTCGCAGCTCAGCGCCGCTCTGGCCTATTGGCGACCGCGAGGGTCCCAGCACCTCCGTCCACTCGACACCCCCAACGCTCTCGCACAATTCGCCGTCCGTCCGCCAGGCGATATGCGTCGATGCGTGGGTGACGACGCACCCAGAATCTGGTGCAAAGAGAGTCCTGCTTTACACAAAATCTAGTTTATATTTTAACCAGGATTACACTATGCAGCGTGGAGAAAAGAAAAAAAAAACTTTTGTTTGTTGTTTTCTGAGCTTCATCCTTGGTTCCTTCACTACTTTCTTCTCCACTTCCTTCTGACATCCCTTTAGTCTTTATTCCCCCTTAATTCCATTCAGCTGTTTCTGTATTGTGCACCTTTTCCTTTGTTTCTTTGTCCCATTTTTCCTCCCTTTCTTTCTTTATATCTACGTTTTTTTGTGTGTGTTTTGTTTTGTTTTTGTTTTTTTGCAGGATCCATTGTGAATTTTGAATTTCTTTAAAAATGGGATAAAAGGAGAGAGAAGTTTGGAAATGCAAGTATGGAAAAGTAAATGAATGATGTGCAGGAATCCTGGTTGGCAATATATCGTCTTTGAATTGTTGATTTGCTTGAAACAAATCCACCCACAATGTTTCGTTAATGATCTAGAAGACGGAACAAATTATGAAACTTGTATCGTCCTTGCCCGTTCTTACCTCCCGTGTCACTGTACGCACGACACCAACCATCCGGGGAACCAAGGCATGTAAATTTGACCAGCAGGGAATCAGATATAACCAAAACGGAAACCGTCGGTCAGCAGTCTTGGCCAATTAGGCTCAAAAGGGGACCGGCTCCATAACTGGTGAGGCGTTGGCCAGTATGAAATTCTCACGATATTATAATCTTGGTGAAAATACCAAAGCTTCACAGAAACATGTAAAACATTTCAACAAATATGACTAACATGACCGTATTGCTTTGATTTAAAATAAATAAATAAATTATACTCTACATATGAACTTGTTGTGCTTAATAATTTTCAATTTGAAACAATCTATTTTTAACTGCATCAAAAGGCAAACAAACGCTTTTTTTCTCTGACATTTAATGCAAAGTAGACTTTTCTTGTGGAAACTTGCTGTTAGAGAAATCATTTGCGTCCGTGTTCAGCACCAGTGAATCCTTATGCATTTAAAGCTGAAAGGTTTAGCTTTATCTATGGAAAATATGTGGAGGATAAATGGATCTCCCAAGCCAATCAGGCAACACTGCGATCTATTTATTTGGCTTTGCTGCCACTCACTTTCATCTTCATCCTTTGGAGGCTACTGTATGTTTCATCTTAGGCGTTGCACTCCACTCAGTCTCTTGTTAATGTTTTTCTTTCTAAATGATTTTTTCCAAATTATTTGTTGCAAATGTCCCCGAGAAGTAATTATCTTTGCACATGCCACATTAACAGAAAATCTGGCGTGCAATTATCTCAAAGTAGCCACAGCCCTGGCAGCGCTGGTCTCATCACAGCTGAGGGGAAAATGATAACAAGTCGAGGAGTGTGTTCTCAGGAACATGGTTTGTCATTGCTGTATGTTTAGAAGGTCAAATTATGATAAAATGCATGTGAGTCCTATAATATTCAATGACAGCAAGACAATAGGAAACATGAAACATGCAGAATTATTTCATTCAATTTGACATTTTGTGACAGATTGTCCTCTCAGGGCTTACTGCATAAAGATTTTATTTTTAAATAGACAATTTGAGTTATGGTACAAAAAAAAGAGAGAAAGAGTCTTTACTTGACAGGCACAAATCAGTAATGTTAAGTTAGAAACTGAAAAGTCAATCTTTGCCTGAGAAGTGATTGGAAACTAACAGGTACCGGAACACTCTTCAATGTGGACGTTGTTATTGTGTGAAGAAAACTCAAAGTGAGGTGTTTCCAGTATCGAGAGCGAGACTTTCAGCAGTTAATAGGAAGGCTAAAAAGGGGAAAGCAAATCTGCTATCTTACTTTCTTTTATTGATGTTTCTTGGGTTTTTTTAAAGATTTCAAACCCAGTTCTCACAAAGACGAATCGATTAGAAAATGGTTGCCTCTTGGCGATATAAGGTAAGGACCTACATTCTCCGGAAAATAAACAAGGATATGGATATTTTAGTAATGCTAATTGATACACATTTAAAAAATCTGTTTAATTTATTTTGTAGGAATTGCTACAGATGGTAATAAATAGTTGTTTCGTGTTTTATTTTTAATCTTATTGAAGCTGCTGCAGGCCATGTTTCCTAAAAGTACTCAGGGTGCTGGACGATTCATTGTGAGACTACTACCGCCTATGTTTAAACTGCGACCATTGCCATATTTTCTAACAGATTTCACAGTCCCCCTCATTTATGTTAAAACGATTTTAGTCTGAGCAGGGCGAAGCAATCTAACGGTGAGTCATTAAAAACCCCAGTCCAGTTCGAAGCAGCACCAACCGACCACTCACGTTCCACCAATCACGGCCTCACTCTGCGATGACACACATCCCCTGAGCCAGCAAATTATGCCTTACAGATGGTCGTCCAACGGTGCACACAGCAGCACACCGTGCAACAACACGCGCATTGAGATGCAAGCAGGTACACGAGCAGAGGCTCTCTCGTTATTATGATAAGTGTCCGCTCAGCCCCTCGGTTTGTTTTCATTTGATTTTCATTTCAAAGAGCACGAGGACCAGCAACGGGCAGAAAGGGATCTGAAGAGCGGTCAGATGTGCCACTGCATTTATGAGTAGTATGACTGAATGAGAGTGTGCTAACCTTTCCAACTGCTTTTTCTTTCATTTTTTTTTTTTTTTTTTAAGACTTCGCCTGCTGCATGCGTGTTTTGATGGAGGATGAGAGAGTGCACGGCAGTCAGCCTGGCCTTTTGAGGAGCCAGATTATCTGATAGCATGCGACGCATCGAGCTCCGTCCCCCAACCGCAACTCTGCCTCAAAACACACGCAACACCTGGCAGTTCACTCCAGTGAATCTAAACTCCACTTAAAACGTTCAGACGAAATGCGCAGGAACGCGTGTGAAATTTTGCGGCCTGTTTCAGCTCGGCGCCTGCATTATGAGGTATAAAAGTGGACAGGAGGTTCAGCCTCAATTACGTCTCGCTGGATTACTCAGCAGATCAAGAGTGAGTCAGGCGAGATTTCAGAACTCAAACACATGAGTAATTATTCATAATCTACTTGAATCGTGCGGTGCTCTTTTCATGGAAGTCAAAGCACTTATCATTTGTTTTCTTTACACGCTTCGGAAAGAAACAATCACGCATGGCATCAATCTCTAAGAGCCTTGTATTTATTTCCTCCTGACATAAAGCTCATTAGACTCAATCTCGTGATTCTTCCCCAGATCACTACAACGTTAGCGCTAACGTTTATGAGTGCCTTGAGAAGGGATCTCTACGTCATTGAAATTTTTAACAAGTTTTTTAGAAATGAAAATTGTGCCGTGCATTTCCATTTTCCCTCCCAACTTTGCTCAGACACCCCTAAATAAAGTCCCACCCGACAGCAGTCCTCATAAATCACCTGATTACTAAAAGGTGATTTATTCGCAAAAAAGAATAATGTACCTCCTGTTATTCTTTTTAACATTATATACTTAAATTCCATCCATCCATTTTCTGTACGCCGTTGTCCCTAGTGGGGTGCGGAGGGGTGTTGGTGCCTATCTCCAACAAACGTTTTGATCGAGAGGCGGGTTTCACCCTAGACAGGTTGCGAGTCTGTGACAGATATACTTATTTTGTTACTTTTTATAATCAATTTGGATTTATTTGTTTGTTTTTATTATTGGAGGCCTGCAACAAAATTTCGCTCGACACGTTGAATGATAAGAAAGTCCATGTCTAGTTAGTTCAGATCCGTTTCAAAATCTAAAACGCTTTTACCAGTCAAATAAGGAGTTAAATATTTAAGATGGAATACAGATTCTTTAAAGATTGGGTTATGAACTCTGGTGGCATCACTTTAGTTTAAGAACCACAACTCCAATTCAAACTGTATTTCAAGTTGTCTAGTGAAATGACCATTATTTAAAATGAAAAACACAGAATATAAGGCTGATATAAATAATAAATATAGACTTTTGTCTTTGTGAAAATGGAGTGTGTAGGAACCCAGTCGCTAGTGAAAAAACAGCATCTTGACGGCCAATGAACACAGCAGTAAGTTTCAGGGAGGAAGTTGTGGAGCATTTTTATGAAATAATATCCCAAAATTTACACATCTCCTAGGGCATGCAATGTTTGCGAAGCTAATATATTTCATGTCACAACATGTTACAGTTGAGGGAGAGTAGCCTGGACACCAGAATGTTGAAAAAGAAGGAGAGCGTCAAGAAAAAAAACCCACGATAGCTTTGGAGGAGCTGCAGAAAACCACAGCTCAGGTAGAAGAAAAAAAAGAGGCAAAAACTCTATACATGTGATCACACATGAACACAGAGGGTCACCCAGGGAACACCATCTGCACTGCAAAACTTGCCAGATGAGAAGCTTTTCTACAGAAGGGGCAGGGAAGCTTTTATAAAGTTGACGTGACGAATGTTCTGGCCAACCTCACAGAGAAACCTGCACCAGACACAAGTCCGAACTCACGGCAAGACTTGAAAATTGTCCTTCACAGGCCGTTTTCCCGAAAAGAGCGCCAGCACTGCGACCTGCGTTATTCTAACAATGAAACAGGAGATTCTGGCAAGCATACAATAACACGCATGGCGCACTTTTCGGATTTTCATTCGTAGGGGTCTGTTTTGTGCTCTCGGGGAGGGAAGTACGTTTCACGAGCCAGTCTGCTGCATGTGTGCGTGTGTGTGTGGATGTGTGTGTGTCGCCATCTGATACTATCTAACACCTCAGCGTGCATGCTCTTGGCCCGGGGCTGAATGCTTGCAGAAGCATCTTTAAAATGTGCTGGTGCTGGCCCTCCCCCACCCACCTGTCACACCGAGAGTCACATGCATTAAAACGCGTGCAAACAACAAGAGGCGGCGATGCTTGAATGATTTATCCTTCCTGAGGTGAATTTATGACTTTGACCCCTCACCCCCTCCATGCAGGGCATCTCCTGAGAACCAGAGGGGCATGACTGACCTAAGCAAGACCCCAGCTTCTTCCGCTGCTGATTTGATAAGCAGCTCCACATGCATCGGGGTAGCATTCTGTTGAAAGTAAATAAAACAGCACCGCTATCTCTGCTGCAAGCTTTAATAACGTGCATAATCCAATCATCTCCGTCTGGTATGACTGTGTGACCATAATAACCCCTTCAAGCGGTTTGTGTGTCTACACGGCAAAAGGTATATGCAACAGCAGAAGGAAGATGAGAAGACAATACGTTTTATGAAAGCAAACCCAAATGTTTGTGTAGCAGAACGTCACTTCAAAAAAAAAAAAAAAAGATTCTGCAGATTTAAAAGGGACTCACCACTTAACAGCAAGGAGCGGCGGAGGCAAGGTGTGGGAAATGAAGTTGTCAAATAAACGTCAGCCCCTGTCGCTGCTGTAAGAATGTCATCGTTCGGGTTTTATGGCGGCTGTGCGGGTTTGCGGGTTTGCGGGACGGGCGGCGCTCTGCCGGACGGCTGCTGTCCGCTCAGGGCTGCTGGTCACACGGAATCCGAGGAGGTGAGGGACGCACTGCTGAGAGGAGCTGGGAGGAGAGGAGAGCAGGAAGGAGGGGGAGAGAGATGCGTTGCAGTGAAGCTGCCTGGATGTGTTTTGGACAAACAGCGACCACTTGGGGCTGTCTCTGGGAACTGCAAATAACTGTAAAAAAAAAAAAAAAAAAATTTTTTCTTTTTTTTTTTTTTTTTTTTGAAAACGCAAAACATAAAAAAAAAAAAAAAAAAAGTCTTGTTTGCGCAATTCACTTTAAACTACACGACCATATATTTTGATATGGAGCTACACCTTTTCAGCTTTAAATACTGATGTAAACATGGTCAGATCGAACACAACATTGGTTCAATAGCATATTAAAATCGGCTGTGTGATAGCATCGTCGCAGCATTTACCAGTGCAGTCAATTACAGTCAAGATGTGACTATTTTACTCATAATCACATTATGATAGCGACACCAGGAACTTTTGTCTTATTTTTTTTGTAACGCTGTCACAATTTGGTGTTAATGTTTTGAATTTCATTTGTGTGTGTCATCTGTTTTAACAGATGAAAAAGAGGACATGGACAAATCTTTTCTTGTTATTTCATTATGCGATGGGAAAACTGATTTGAAAAGTGAGAAGTTAATAAAGTTTGGAAAATCACTGATTTAATGACTGAAGGAAAACATTCCCTCAGCATGACTCCGCCACCATCATGTTTCAACACATAGTATTTTACAAGTTGCTAAAAACAAAAAACTGTTTAGGACTTATCTGACTAAAGCAAAACTGTTTCTGATATTTTCTGAGTATTCTGCAACTTCTTTGAGCATCATAAGCAATTCAAAACATATATACCTTCTCATGAAACATAATTCCAGCAAGCCAAATTAATCAGAAAACTTGAGTTGATCAATAAGAGGTGCTTAGAAAATAATTTTTTGAAGCACCATATTTCCTTTTGCACAGCATTTTTACAGGTCATATGAAAATAACATGGATTTGGACAGAGCTGCTCAGATAGAGACTGGCTGGCATACACTGAGCGGAAGAGAGGTACTCCATGATCTCTATAGTGAGGAGAAAATAATCCAAAACATATTGATTTAATGACTGAACAGCCCTCCTGAATAAACCTTGGAACAAGAAACCTTGCGGACTGTGCCAAGGGAGTCGAAGCGGATGTGGAGAGCTTTGCAGAAATATTGACGCATCCTGAGCCTTTGCACATTTTTGTCACCTTACAGCCACAGAATTTTAAATGTTCCATTTGTATTTTTATCAAGTCTTTATAGGCCGTGTCTGTAACAACTGAGCATCCAGACACAAAAGTGAACACGTTTTAATCTAAACCATGGCAAAAATAGTAGTTCCACTGGCAATTTTTTTTTCCACTTATAATATAGGAAAAATATTTTGTTATAAGTGAAAAAAAATCTACCAGTTCAACAAAGTTTTTTTTTTTTTTTCCCATTTTAAATCAATATTAAGGAATTATTTACTTAAAACAGGCTCCAATATCTTACTGAAAACTTATTTGTACGCTAATTTTTTTCTATTTCAATTTTACTAAGTTATTTACACTAGAATCTAGACAAAAAAGAAATTGGTAAGATGTTGTATTTTCACTTTATTTAAGAAATGGATCAACAGAGCACGATCAAAATCTACTTTAATTTCACTTGACTTGTGAAAACTGTTCCACATGTTGTCACATGTTGACAAACTGTACATTAGTTGAACTGGATTTTATATAAGGGTATCATAACTCAGGGTACATGCATACTTTTTCTTCTGATTCTCAGTTTCACAGTACTGTTGGTCTATAGCAAAATCCAAGTAAAATACATAAAGGTATGTAACGGCAAAGTGAAAAAATCAGTGGATCTGTATACATCTGCAGGACATCGTACTGAATTCAAAATGGCTGAAGACGAGCAGAGTAAGGTGAGAAGAAGAAAGCCGCAGCTCTTGAAACCATGAGAAGAAGACCGCGTCAAAGCCAACCCAAACACGGAGTCAAGCACCCTGGAAATGTGTGCCCCCCAAAATGTAGGTCAACAAACACGTTTGGTCCTCTGTTAGTCCTCAAGCAGCTGAAGGTGCCAGCTCTCAGGCCAAACTGGCCCAGATCCACATACCCAAAACATTGACAAATTTTGACAACAATTTATGGGCCAGAGCTGGCTCAGAGAACACGAGCTGCTGCCAGAACACAGCTGAGCATACAGACACTGCCTGATCCAGCCCAAGAAACTGTGCCGTACCTGGGAGGGATGGAGCACAAAAAGAGCCAGATATTTTCCCTTAAAAGTCAATTAACAGAAAAAGACATAAAAAACCCACTGTTTGCTTTTGTCTATAGTCACAGAATATGTTTTATATTTCTTTTAAAAGGTGTTCTAGGGTCTTTTATTCAATAGTAGCTTGACAAGATGAAGGGCAGAGAGGGAAGGCGGCCGGGAATTGAACCAGTGCCGGTAACATGCGGTGTCCCAGGTTGTGCTTAATGAATAAAGACAATTTGACCAAAAGGAGTCCTTAAAGTTGTTCACAGGTGTTACAATAGTCCAGATGACGAGAATCCGTTGAGGAAAGATGACGACCATAACTCTCTGTGATCTGGTAACCACATCCTTAACACGCGTTACACAGACTCCTCTAATCCAACGTCTGCAGGTGAATTATGTGCCGCTCAGTCACCCATGAGGGAGGCCGCTCAAATCGCCATGAATCACAGCGCCGGGAATCAATGCAACCGTTTCCCGTAGACAAACTGCCCCGGCTGAACCAAATCAATTCCACCGCGGGATTCATTGCTCCAATTAGTAACCTTTGTTCTGTGCTGTGAAGGCAAGGGGGTTCGACCAGGATCAGCTCCCAACGAACATCGACAAGGCGAACTCTGCGTCCATATCACTTGGTTAGCATGTCAGAGGGGGGGAGAGCCTCCAGTGGTTTCATCTTCATTCAGCTGGTTCAGTCATAACACTGGATGAGTAACGGTGAGCATTTAGAAATGAAACACATATACAGCAGGTAGAGGAAGAGGCTGTGAGCCTCTTTAGGGAGTATGATATTGAAGGAAGCATTTGCTCATCTGTCTTCACAGAGCGATATCTCTTTCCTAATCCATAGGGTTTGATTTGATGTTGACCCAACATTTATTTTTTTTTTGCTATTCTTCCAGAACAACATTTCTAAGATCAGACAATGATGGACACACAATGTCTGTGGTTGTCTGTCAGGTTGAGGATCAGGAAACTTCCTCGTCCGTGTCCTTATTGACCTTGGAACACAAAGAGCCATCACCAAATAGTTCCCACAAAGTTGAGAGCATCACACTTTTCCAAAATGTTTTCATATGCTGAAGTATTGAGATTGGTGAGTATTGAATTATCATTTTAATTAAATTAATACTACCACAGAGAAAAAAAAAATATGTTCATTTTAAAAGCTTTAAACTTTAGGGGCATCAATATTAGTGGAGGAAATTGTGCTAAAAAGGGCTCAAAAGGCACCTGGCTCACTTGAATGGCATGTACTTTTGTGTTTTAAATTTTGAAGAGTGGCAAAGAGAAATGGGGCCTTTTTTAATTTTCTATTTAAAGAAGTAAGGTAGCACCAGGCACAATTTTTACAAAATAACTACTTCCCAATGTAGGACTCTGTCCCGCTGAAACAAACCTTTACTTAAATTTAACAAAACATTTATTGTGAGATGATGCCACTGCAATACAAGATGACAGATTTGTTTCATGCTTTTTATACATCATTACCAGGTGTGCAAATAAACGTGAAGGCTGCTGCGGAGGGACAACAAAAGAAGGAAAAATAAACCACATCTGGCTGCGTGTGTGAGCGTGTGTATGCAAACATCCGTGACCTTATTCACCGCATGTAACATACAGCTCTGATCTGCTCTCCACACGTGCACACACACACACGTCACCCATCAACGCGAGCGGACTGGCGATTTGATGGAGCTGCGTTGCAAATTAAATGAGTTCCAGTGAAATGAGAGTGCCTTTTTCATGAGATAGCCCCTTTTTAATCTGTTGAATTATTTATGTATTATCTGCTGGCAGAAGGAGACGGGCGGATGAGGAGGGGTTGGACTGCTGACAGTCTGAGAGGTGGGAGAGAAAACGCCACTCTATTTGCTTGCACTTCATGTTCTACAACTATTTGCAGGGACGCTTCTAATTGCATTAGCCTTATCTACCTTTTGACCTGGCAAACACTTCACTCGGCCCCCTTTCACCTCTCTGCTGACAACACGAGGAGGTCCTCGTCAGCTGAAAATATGCACCAGTCAGCAGCGCAGTGGCCTCTGTAGTAAAACTGCTTATTGCTGTGCTCTGTATTACTCCCCTTGTGGTCCCGCCGGTGCTCGGCGTCTAATAAACTCAGACTGCATTCACACGTCGCTAATCTGTTTCCTTCTGTGGTGGTGAAGAAAGCTGTGGGCGAACGGCTTTGCACTCACTGATCTTCATTTATTGTTTTAATGTCGGGCAAAAATTACAATCTGAAAGCGACTGCTCATATTAAACCGGTTGGTCACCAGAGACGCGAAGGCAGAGAAAGTGAGAAACACTCGAGCTTTTATCATGGCGCCCTCTTATGACTAATACCAGTAAATGCAGCTTACTGTGACCTATATAGAAGTGCAATTAATTGTCAATGATTTGTTGTAGTTGCTATTCTTCATCATTCATAGAGAAATATTTGCCATAACAAACTTTTCTATAAATTTTCTACAAAAAAATTTAAAAAAAAAATAAAATAAAATAAAATTAGCCACATTTAAAAATCTGAAGTCAGCATTTTATGGTGCAAAAAATGTCATTTATAGTGAGTCCCAAGAGGAAATCTGTGCATATTGTTTGCTGTGCACCTAAATATTAGTGAAAAATCTTCTTTGGCTGGACTGAATTGATACACGACCAAAGGGGAAGCATTGGCTTTTTCCACAGTGTCAGACCACTAGCATGTTTGCAGGTGGCGGTTTTAGTGGAATCTGTCCCAAAGTGAACCTTTTGGCTTTAAACTGATTCAGTTCTTCCTGAGTGAGTTTGCTCTCGGGTGAGAACAGACCATCCGCGGCCTCTCCCACCACTCCAGCTCCAAGTGAGGCTGCCGCCCCCCCGAAGGCGCTCCCAAACCCTCCCCCAGTGGTTGCTGTCGTGGAGGAGAAGCTGAACCCCGAGGCCGATCCGAACCCCGAAGAGGCCGCTGGCGGCAGCTTGTCTGCGCTCGGGGTGGTGAATGAGAAGGACGAAACAGAAGGCACGGAAGAAGAGCCGAACCCAGACGGAGGTTGTGTTTGAGCTGTTATAAGGCTACCAAACCCAGTTGAAGGTGAAGATGTAGAAGAAGAGCCGAATCCAGAACTCAGAGCAGGGAAACCAAAGTTGACGGACTGGGCTGGTGCACCGAAGCCTGCGTGGTCGGAATGATCACAATTAGCAAAGGAGTGATGGAGAACTGAATAGCTGAAGATATTTGGTTTAAAAGGAACAAATAGGAACTTTTACTGTTCATTAAACAAGCTAATGGCGAACATTCTGTAGCTCAATTTTATAGCATAGCTTATTCATATCATAGAATGGCCTAGTCGAATTGAGAATCTGTGTTTCCAGTATTACTATCTATTTCATTGGGCTGAGCTTGAGTTATTTTGCAAAGAAATCCTATCTTTTTCTTTCCACTTACACATTGATATGTTCTCATTGCTGTTGGTACATAAAAGCTCAATATAAACACCATTATTCAGCTTGCAGTGTTTCCGAATGTGTTTCCTATTATAATAGTCGATCCTTCCATGTCGACTCCTGCAATGCAGTAATACTTATTGACCTTTGCTGCCAAAGCTGGATGTGGAGGATCCAAACCCTGTCGTCGTTGTCGAACCGAAGCCACCCGAAGACGGCTGCGGAGCTGTTCCTTTTAACTCGGCGAGCTGTGTGCAAAGAAAACATGGCATCATCATCTGAACCTGTTCACTGAACTTTCAAAAAGTTCCTCAAATGGACGGATGAAAACTTTCTGACATTGACCGTATTTGTGTGTCTGTGTGCGTATATCTGTCTCTCACCAGTGCCAGACGTGTGGACGGACTCATAATCTTCAGCTCCTGGACTCTGCTTTTCCACTGACTGAGCAGCTGGTTAATGCCATTTAGCTAAAAAAAACAAAAAAATAACATAGAACTGGAAGTCATTACGACTGCTCCACGACACAAAATAAAAACAAACGCAGACTAATATTAGGAACGAGGCGAGCGCCTACATAGCCCTGCAGATCCCCTGATGCTCTGGTGGAGTAGTACTCCAGCCTGAGTTCTTCTGGAGACAGATCAGTGAAGCCTGCAGGCAAAATAATCAGTTTTAAAACTGCCGATTCACAAATGAGTCCTGAAACAAACAGAATACAACAAACACGAACCTGATATGGGCGTCTTAAAGCTAGAGTAGCATGAGAAGACCCACTGCCTTGAACTCTCCCAGGCATCCACGTCCGCCTGAATGACTTCACTGATAAAGTGTCGGATATGAACATTAATTAATACCTTAGAATAAGCCTAAAAAGGGTTATTCAAAAACAAGCAAACTCACAGTTTCTTATCATCATCTTCATCTCCAGCGGTTCCTAAACCTGCTACTGCTCCTCTTCCTCCCTTGTCAAAGGCATTAGAAGCATCGAGAGCAGAAAATCGATTCGAAGATGAGAAGCTGAAATCAGAGCTCTTCAAGTTTTCTCTTCTCCCACCTCCACCACCTCCTCCACCTTCACTTCCTCGTCCTGAACCCCAATCACTGCTTCCCTGTGAGGAGAAGGATGACGGCTGAATGTATCCTCCTCTTTGCTGGGAGGGATTCACCCAAACTCTGTTCCCATAACCTGGAAGCAAAGCGGAGGAAAGGTTAAACGTCATCAAAGGACAACCAATTAACCCAGCATGTGGAGGGAACCGTTACCTACAGAAAACTCAAACATGCACAGGGAGAACATGAATCTCTATTAAAAGGTAAATCTAAATGACATTATTATTGTTAAGCAGAGTTTGGTAATGACAAAACGTAACACAGGACTTTTCCTATTCCAAGAGCTAGTCTACATTTTCTTAATTTATAAGGCCTGTTCTTTTAAAGCTTTGTAGCAGATGCTTGTTTACCATACATCCACATGATTTCAAATAGCAGGGAGATATTTATTAAAGAAACCCCCTTATGACTGCAAGCAAGAAAACATAAGACTGAAAAACTAAAAAACGTGGCCTCTAATGAACAAGACAAAATTATGCTGTAATAATTTTTTTCCTACAGTCGTTTTATAGAACAGCAAATGGAAACAATTTGGTCGATGAAGGTTTCAGTGTCACGTTACCTCCTCCTCCTCCTCTGGGCTGCTGCTGACCACCGGAGCGGCTGTAGCCGTCATTATAACCTCCCCCACCTCTGCTTCCGCCTCTCGGGTGCTCATTCCAGCATTTGTCTCCGTACCGACAGCGGCCCTGGAGGAAAAAGTTGCACACGACCATTTTTAAACGCGGTGCAACGGCGCGGCGAAGCACAGTTTCGGTCTGTTTACGAAAAACAGGTCGCGCGAGATCTACGTCATCATTACGCGTCGGTCAGTGCTCACTCACAGCGACCTCGTGTGGCAGCTTTGTCTTAAGACATCTGCTCAGGTTTTTACTGCGTGAAAAGGGCAAGAAAAATTAGAGCTGTTTCGTTCAAAATGAAATAAATAAATAAATACCGCTATTAATGAATAGGCTATGAATATTTAATCAAATAAATAAAATAAAAATATTTATTTCTAATGGGGAGCTTATGTTGTCAGTCACAGTTTAATTTATTGATTATATATAAATATATATATTTATATATATATATGTGTGTGGGGGGGGGTGTGGGTGTGTGTGTGAAGCTTAAAGCTTCATATATATTAAACTATTAGTTGTTAGAAAAATGTGCATTTTGATATTTTAAGAACTAAAGAAGAAAATCTTCAGACTTAGACTGGTTTTTTCTAATTTGTCTGTATTTATCCTGCTGTTTGTCATTTTCTGCTTCTACTACATTATTTATTTCAACTGTTTTTGTTTTCTCAGTTATTTTTACTCTCCACAGACGCTACACCTGGTCTGGCGTTGAGGGAGATTTGAGATCAAACAGCCTGAAAACGGTCTCACCTGTTGAGTCGCTATGTCACACTGAGCTGCTGGAAGAGGGGCGATGCAGCGAGCTTCACCCGCTGGGCTGATCTCAGAGAGGAAAATGAGGATTTAGCTTCTGATGAGAAGCTGCTTTTAGACCCAGATGAACTCCATCCATCCATCCATGTTTCCTTCATCCATCCATCCATCCATCTATCCACCCATCCATGTTTCCTTCATTCATTCATCCGTCCATCCTGGTTCCCTTCCATTCCTGGAAATCGCTTGACCTTTTTGATTTCTTTACAGGGATGTCCTCACAATATTAAAATAAAAATGAATTTAAAAAAGATACAATATTACACATCAGGGACAATGTTATCCCCCGGATTTAAAGTTGTCCAATTTTTTATTTTATCTCCAATGCTTAACATTTCTGATGTTTCTGATATATATTAGTAAGGTAAATATAATTTAAAATATTCAGGATTTGGCCAACACATTGCTTTTCATCAGAATAAATGTCTTTAGAAAAGTAGCACGAATATCAATGTCTGAATCAGTCTCTTAAACTTAAACCTACGTATCTGCTGTTTAAGGAGCTAAACTAAACCCTTGCAGATTGTGCGACGATTGTTTTTTTTTTATTTAAAAAAGACAAATTTGAATGCAACAATAAATCCTGGCTGAAGTTTAAATTGGAATTGCAGTACAAAAAGAATTACTTTTGGATTATTAATGATTTGTGAACACAGATGATGTACCTAAACAAGCTTTATTCAATACAGGTTACACAATGAACAACGTATAGTACGAATAATAGGATTATTGTGGTCTTTGGTGAATGAAGAAGTCAGGAACTATCACTTTCTTCCATCAAAGTTCCTTCTCACTACATCACATAATCCTTTTTAATATATCACCTTTGGTCTATTACTGTGACAGCTTTCACACACCATCTGCTGGGTCCAACACTGCACAAAATGGTGCATCACAACTGCAAGAACTTTTAGATTCTTGCAGTAAAACCAAATACACAAAACATTTTGTGTATTTAAATTTTATACAAATTTTGTAAAAACAAAACACAAAAAACAAGAATAAATAACCAGCATCCAAAAAAAGAAAACAAAACAGTCTTCCACATTTAAAAACAATATGTATTGTACTATAAACATTAAAAAAAAGTGTTACATTTGCAATAAAAGGAAACTTTTAAAAAGTCTTCAGGCAATGTAATTATGTCATTAAACATGATCTTGCTTTTAGCTTATGCCAAAGGAAATAACCAAAACAGACTGCATAGCTTTTTATGGTCTAATACTAGTAATTCAGGGAATGTGAAAAATAATTTTAAAAAATTTTTTAAAAAGTATATATGTAGACCTGTGCTGATTATTATAAAAATATATTTTTTCTTTTTAAAAAGAGAAGAACTTCTAAAGCATCTTTTGAGCCAAAGTTCCTAACGAGGCAAAACAAACTGCTTAAAGCTTCGTCATCTTGTGTTTTGTCAGAAATCAATCAATTCTCAAATTCTGTTCAAACTATGACAAATCCCACATGAACTTTTAGTCAGTGCGTATTTGCTGAAATACAAAAATCTTTCCAGGATTTACCAATAACTGAGGATAATAGTTATTGTGAGCTAAAACTGGACACAGAAACAACTGGATTGTGACTGATGCTCAAAACCTCCATCCAGATTCATCATTTCTTGTGCAAAAATATAAACAGTTTATTTAAATAATAATATATGTATGTGGGATAAATAACACAGATTGGAAAACTGAGTAAAGAGCAAAGACAATATGACCAAGCGAAGCACTGGAATATTAAAAACTTATACAAGATAAATGTAAAAACAAACGACGCAGCTGCCGTAGCTAACGCGTGTCGGTGCAGAGCAAGGCCAGGCCGTGCACGCTGAGGCTGAGGAGCAGAGCCAGAGCCCCGTCTGTGTTTTCCGTCTCCACCCGGAGCTGATGGGCGTCCCTCCTCAGCGCCACTCTGACGGAGCCCAGCAGCTGCTCTGCCTGCTGGAAGACCTGGTTGTCCTGCAGCGGCGCAGGAAGGGACAGGATGGACAGACTCCCACCGCTCGCCTTTAAGCCGCACATCTGTTGATACCCAAGCAGAAAACAGACGGGATCGTTTTGACGTCCTGTCGCAAGATGAGATTCCTAGAAGTCGGAACCTGACAGGTTCGTTGAGTTGAACAAGAGGACTACAGGAATCTGTACATGTTCAGTGAGCTGTAAATTCTGCGATGGGGAGATTTTGTTACCTTTAGACATAAGGAACACACCCACTTCCCTCTGATCTAACAGACTAATGGATGTGTTTGATGGATTGATATTGTTATTGCAGCAGAAATATTTCAGAATAAAAATATCTTCATTCAGTGGAATAAGATAGAAAGGAAATTTGCGTTTTTACCAAAGCACATAGACGTTGACCAGCTTTGTAGCATAGCTGTGAGCAGAAAATCGTTGTAGCTAACAGAAATAACTACACAAATCAGTGTCTGGGTATTTACTGCATATAATCTGCTTAAAGTGAATTGAGTGAATAAATGAACTTTTCAATAACATCGTGATTTATTGAATGAGTTTGTAGAAAGCCATTACTTGCATTCCCTAAGGAATACATTTGGTTTGACGACCATTTGCCTTACTGCAATCGTTCTGAGACTTTCTCCTAACAAGTATCACCTGAGGAAACACTCGACTTCCCAAGCCATCATCCTGACAGGAAAATTGAAAACAGCATCGCAACTGGACTTAAACTTCCCAAATTTTGCTCTGCCGGGTCATAAACACAACGACAGCGGGATTGATTGACCGGAGGAGAGATTTGGCTGTGTTTCATTTTTCATTTGAAAGGCTTGGAAAATAGGCACAACGTTTCCTAGAAGTGGGAATCTGAATGGGAAAGTCGAATGTTTCTCAGCAGCCTCGATATCCAACATGGCCACCTTGCATAACCGATAGTCATAAAAAAAAACAAAAAACATCTATGACACTCTGAATGAGTTGTATCTCCTTAAGTCTTCCAGATAAATAGCATGCATAAACAAGGACATATATTTAAGGTAAATGAAATCGACCAACCAGCACATCGAACGCTGACAGAAAATCAGGTTGACTGGTGCTCAAAATGTTCAGCGTTTCATCAGGCAGCTCTGAAAGCAAAGACATGCAACAAGATCAAAAATTGAGACATTAACTGAGGCTGCACTGATTTATCCTCTAGTTCAAATATTTTCAAGGTTTCTCTTACCCTCCATGGCACTGACCAGCAGGTAAGCTGAGGGCAGGTGTGAAGAGAAGCCAGTCGGGACGCATTCAGGGACACGTGAACTTGTAGGAATTGTCTCCTTCTCACCAATAACGGGAGTCTCCGCTGTTCCACAATCACACAACTTCTCCAGCTAACGAAAAGGAAAGTTTAGAGGGGAAGAGGGAAAAAGATTGCAGACTTTTTTTCTGAAATGTACTTAATTTACAAAAAAAATAAAAAATCGTTTAGAAATATGTTGGCGAGTCACTTGTTGCGCAATTGCTCTCAATTTAGGCAATAATCAAAAGTCGTCAGATGGTGGCTTTACTGGTGTGCGTCAAGTTAGCGTGACCCTCACCTCACTCTGCAGGAAGGACAGAGCAAATCTGTCCCGAAGAGCCTCTTGGAGTTTGTCCATCAGCTCACATCTAGTCGACCTGGGGAGGTCCGCCAGAGGAGAAAGGTCCATATCCGACCATCCTGCAAGATACCATCTTCATCACTACAACTTAAAATTTAAAAACACAACTTTTTTTTAGGTTTAAAGCTGATGTAGCAGATTTGATTCTATGTATTAGTCTAGTAGGAAGTAGATTTGTTGGCTTGTTAATCACTCTAAATCTTAGCTTAAGGAAAGGGAACCTTCGTCTTTGCCAACATGTCAGCAGTGTGTTTCACTTCCTCGTGCCAACTGCCTTAGTCTTTCCCATTGGAAGAGAAATTGTGAATTACTGCTGTGAAAAACGGTGAAAGGAGCATCTTCCCGAGCCCCGTGCCCGTCGGAACTGCCGTCCACTGTGTCCAAGGAGCCATCGAACGGGATGGAGTCGCTCTCGAAACCTCCGATAGCGCTGGGTCGCAGGCATATGCCTGAAAACAGTTCCAGCAGGAGCAAAGATAAACACACCAAGGAAAACCCCTAAACATCAAATATAAGAACTGAAAGCAAAGCAGCAAGAACAGAAGGGATGAAGGAATAATCTCCTTTAACTCTCATTTTGGGACTCATTCTCACCGTAGTGTCCGTTCTTTTTGATCTCCAGCTCCATTATGCTGTACGCGATCACGGTGCCAGACGGAATCTCCAAGGAAACGTCGCTGTCCACCTCAATATTGTTCTCGTCCTTTCCAAGCACCTAAAAACACACATTTAACACGCATGTAGTCGCCTTCCTAAAATAATGGCTTTTCCTTTTTTTTTTCAGTAAAAACTGACTTAGTCCATTATTTTAACGATACACAAAGTGTCACATAAATGTGAAAAGCTGCTGGGCCGACCTTCACGGAGCCCCCAAGCAGGCCCATCAGCCCCAGTACGCCCTGAAAGGTGCACTGCTGCTTCTTCGTCATGGTGACGGAGCACGAGTTGGTGGTGAGGATGCACTCCTTCACCACCGTCAGAACCTCGGCGCGCTTCTCCAGCTGCTGCACCAGGACGTGCTGCATGTCCACCAACCTGAGGCAGACAAAATCGGTTACACCAAAGCCCTTTTCTCGGTTTTATGTCCAGACACCTTCCTTCCTTGCGTTGGACCCGACGCAGAATGAACAATTTGGAAAAGACCGGCCGAAACCTGCCGTCGGAGTCCTTCAACAGCTTCTTGACATCCAGCTCCTCTTTCTTCAGCTTTCCGAAACACGACTCCAGCTTGGACGAACCCAGGCCCTCCAGACCGACGTTGACGGGACCGGCCTCGGTGTCCAGCTTCCCGGAGTGATCGTCCCGGTACGTCCCCTTGTAGGTCAGGAATTCTGTTTCGGAAACTCCTGCAAAAGAAAAAAAGTGATACCAGATTTGCATCTGGTGCTAAAAAATACTTCATGCACTAAGTAGGGGTTCCCAAAGTGGGTCCTCGAGTTTTAGTTCTCTCCCTGGTTTAATGCACCTGGATCAAATGATGGCTCAGTAGAGACCTAAGAAGAACACTAACACGCTAATAAGGTTGTTGGTACCAGGGAGAGAACTAAATCATGCAGGATACCGGCCTTCAACTTTGGGCACCCCTGCACTAAAGTCTCTACTTAAAAATAAACAATTGGGACATGTAAAAAGCGTTCTTCTTAGCCTATTGAGGAGCTAGGTCTTTAGTTTTTATTGAGCAGTTGTAAGATTGCCTTGGTTTCTATCCGTCCCTTCGAATGAGAACCCAAGAGGTAAGGCCTCCAGAATCGATGGAAAGACAGATAGCGATAAATACAGGGCTATCCTGGAAGAAAAACTGACAGAGGCTGTTGAAGACTACAGCGGGGTTAACCTTTGACCCTTTGAAGTGGTTTTAACTTGACAAATGTAAAAATTTCAAGGTTTATGAATCTTCCTGCCAAGCAGTGACTGCAGCATCCATCAGAAAAAACTGTAGCCTAACACGGACCGAGTGCTTTCCTCTTCTTTTTGCGTGTGACTTTAAAATCCCTTGTAAACATGCACACCTACCGGGTCGGAGCGCCTCGTCGCCCTGCAGCAGATCGCCCAGGGTGAAATCAGTCGGCTGGTACTTGGGCCTCTGCCACGCCCAGAGGCGGTTGCGCTTGACCACAACTGCCATGGGGAGCAGTTTGTGGGAGTCGTTGACCCGGGACACATGGATGAGGCTGCCCTCCGGATCCACCTGACGGACGAAGTTGCCGGTGGCCTTGGAAAACATGGCCTCAGCGAGAGAGGATTGCAGAAAAGCTGGAAGAGATTTTATTTATTTACACATGAGGGATTCATTTTTGACAAAAAGAGCACAGTGTTTTCATAAACTTAATACGGTTTTCTGCCTGTTAGTGTTGTGTAACGCCTCTCACATAGATTTTTTTTTTTTTTTTTTTTTTTTGAAGTGTAGTATTTCAGAAAAGTGTGGGTGTTTGCACACTTTTCTTCCTTCAGAAAGGAAGTCCCCTAATACAACCACATAAATGGAATGATCTCACACTCACTACCACCATGGGGCTCTGACATCGTGGCTTTAGTTTCGAAAGCGCTCAGGAGCAAACAGAAGAAAGTGATTACTGTCGTTTGGGACTCTGTTGGACAGAAGAGCGCTTGAACTAAACAACAGATGTGACGTCTGGCTGGCAGTCAGCAGCCACAGGCCCTGTTTGAACGTGCTTCGAGGGGAAGAAACCGACTCTGGCTCCTCTGGGTTTCACATGAGCTGAGAGTCATGAAATGCTGAATTTTTTAAGAGTCGTCACAGTGTCACTGGCAAACCTTTCCCTCTCCTCCAACTCCAAAATCCACAGGCTCAGATGTACGGCTGGTGAATATTTCATGTTGCCTTTGTTCACTGTGATCTGAACCGAGGAGAACAAGTAAGGAAACAACTTACATGGTTTAACGAATGTTGATCAAGTAAATTCACGTAAGATTTGACAATTTTTTTTCTTTTTACCAAAAATTTTTCTTCTGACAAGTTAACGTTTTTTCTTTAGCGGGTGGCCATGCTAGAGTTCTGTCCTGTGTTTGTGAAGAAAGATAAAGATTAGGGCGATGGCAAGGAGGTCTTCCAACCCGGCACCCTCTAAATGTTTACATGCAAGGTCAGAGGATTCACTGGTGTTTTTATCAATAATAAAATGGGTTCAGTTGCGGTGATGCCACTAAAGCCTGCCACTAATAAACTTTTGAATGAAAAAAAACAATCTTCCTCTTGTAATTTACAGTAAGTACAGACTCCACCTCCCGCCCCCTACTTTCCCCTCTCTCTCTCTCTCTCTCTCTCTCTCAGCCACGCTGCGCCTGGAGCCTCATGACTCGGATTATAAAAAATTAAGTCAAGGAATCTGGAGTATTTTGAGGGCCTGGAAACAGGAAAAACAAACACGTCTTCCCAAAAACGTATTAACAGCTCAGACCTAAATAGAGTCGCTTACCTTAAACGCAGAGTTCAGAGCGCGGTTTCCGGACGTCACGCTGCAGAGAGACGCCGGCTCCACTAAAAATATCCAGGAGCCAAAACGGACCGACGGCGGCTCTCATCCGAACTGAGCTGAGCTGGACCAGATCTGGGGTTAAAAGGCGAGCGGCCGCCCCGCTCCTCCGCCCACCCGGCGGAGTCATATGAACCCAGTGGGACGTTTCCCTCATCCGGGCATGAGCAGACTTTCCTTTCCTTTTTAACTTCGGATCAGTCAAAAAAAAAAAAAAAAAAAAAAAAAAAAAAAAAAAATCAAAGGAGAGAAAATTTAACGGCTCTTGTATCGATCGTGCCTGTCTGGGGCCATGCTTTCCATCCTGATGGTGAGATGTAGGTCGGCAGAGATTTCAGTGCACCACATCCTCTCATATGCAGAACAACACATGTGCAGTACAGTAGGCTTTTTTTTTTATTCTCACGCACATTCAGATGCTTTTTAAAAGTCCAAAAATCCCTGTTCTAGATCTTTGACCCTTAAGAGTATGGACGATTATTTACAATTCATTAGATTTACCCAAACAAAGGAGCTGCAGAAAACTAGTTTCATACTATTACAATAGGATTAGCCTACCTCTGAAAACATGTTGGAAACAATAGTTATTGTCCTAATTACTATATCATTTTATAATCTAAATTGAGCTCACATTTTGGTATTAATAATGGTTATGTAATATTTAAATCTCACACGTCATGTTTTCATTTGCTGCAAGTGGAACGTCATCATAAAAACCAGAAATAAAAGGCTTGCCAGCATCAATTTGTGTGAAATAATGCATTTTTTCATTTAGGGAATAGCATTTCTGAAATATAAACTCTTCAATAATAATATGTTTATTAATAGTGGCTGCTTCTCGGATTTTTTCCAGACCGACTATTTTTGCACAGTAACATCCTTGAGGTCAGCGTCGGTTTCTGATATGCTGCCCATGGGCAACCTCCCAGGGCGATATCGCATCAGTGGTGGCATGAGAAACACTATTTTAGCCCATATGCCTCTGTTGACTGACTTTTTTCTATTTGAAAACTTGTGCTCCTGTTCATCACTGCTAAGCCTTCCTTCAGGTGACCAGCAGCCTCTTTTGGATTTGCCATGGAAGATTAGAGTGCGGTTTCCCGATGTCACGCTGCAGAGAGACGCCGGCTCCACTAATAATATCGAGCCGGCTACAGGACAGGGGTTTTTGACAAACTGAGTTCAAACCTCAGTTTGAACTTGCGGTTTAACACTTCTGTGCAAGCACTTTGGATAAGTTTTGCAGTTTTGAAATGACTTTAGACCTAAAACTGGCTCTGCATCTCTGCTGCTCCTCCAGAGTTGCTATTGGGCTGCTTTCCATGGATGGTCGCATCTTGGAAGGTTTGAAGTTGTATCAGTCTCTACTTTCTGTTGATGTTTTAGCTGTTCAAAACTTGGCAACATAACTCTCTCAACTTTATGTATGTCTGACCTGGGGTCGCCTTCATTAAGCCGTTTCAGTAATGCTCTCCAACCACTCTTAAGTCTTCACAGATGAAGAAATTAAATTACACACAAGTTGACTGAGTATATGAATTAGGTGACTACAACCGATTTCAGATAAGTACCAAAACCGAGTGAATGCTGTGACCGAGTTTAAGGTTTACAAAATGTTCTTTTAGGGTGAGCAGATTTATGCAACTATTCAATTCATATGCTTTATCCCGCAGGAGAAATAAATGTTGTAAATCATATATCGCCCAAGTACCTTCAAAGAGTTCTTGTGGAGGGCGGTGCTGTCTGCATAAAGGATTTCCAGTAGCAGTCAGACTTCCTATGTACCTGAAGAGGACTCTGGCTGAAGACTGTTGCTGGAAAAAAATTTCATGACTGCCAAGACATGCTAATAGCTCCATTTCTGGGCCACAGAGACAATATTGCACAGTAACGTCATGGATTACACCATCAGTTATTGGCAAGCTAAAGAAAGTTTTTTCCACATATACCCAGTTATTTGCAGGGTAAATATGAGGAAAATCCACCCTACAACACTTCAAAGCAGACAGGAATATATTAAAGAGTGGAGTAAAATCATTTTCACCAGGAATGAAGTGAAATAAACCGCTGCATGTATTATTAATAACAAATAAATAATGCATAATTCTTTCACCCATTGTATTTTATTACATACTTCCAAAAGGGAGCATTTGTGCTGTTTCCTTAAGAGAAAACGGCATCCAGTCCTGCTACAGACATGAATGATGTGAACAAGGCAGCATACTGAAAAAGGCAGTACTTACGTTTTTTGTTTTTTAGACATATAAAAACTGATCAGCTTATTGCTGAAGTCAGCAGAAAGTCACTGTGTCATTAATGTGACACAAGAGAAGAACACAAAAGAGGGATTCGACCTCCAGTCCTCGGTCTTTTGTCCACTCGTCATTCAGAAGGCCGTCAGTCTCTGAATAAAGGTACTTTTGCATAACTGCTCCAGCAGTTCTGAGCGCAGCATTACAGTGAAAAGGCACTTAGATAAACGGTGAAAAGCAGTAAAACACACTGATCTGCACCTTTAGTCTACACCGACTCTTGTGTGTATTACAGTCAGGGGCAGAAAATGTACACAAACGAGAATAATATATACACCACAGGCTCCGTACACACTTGACCCCAAAGAGGAAGCAGGAGGTCCATGTGTGGGCTACTGTGACACAGAGCAGTTCATGTTAACCAGGTCGGTGTTCCTGATTGCTGAACTTCATTTAGTTTTATTATGTTTTCTGACCGGCAGGTCACCACAACACGGGAAAGTCCACTTTGCTAAAGCCGGGGTCTCTGCGCTGCTCCCAGTACGTGTCGTTGCTCACCCATGTGTCATCCTTGGACTTCCTACACAAACAAAACAACACATATTTAATCAGAGAACGGCTTCTGATTCACTTCTTTAGTAGTTGCTTGACAAATGATGCCCTGCTGTGACGAATGCCGAACCAAACAGGTCGGACTTTTACATTAACTCATCCCTAGTCGCATCAGACCAGTTGGAATTAAAGCGTGCATCAGATTGAGCACAAGAACTTGCAGGTAGAAAGTTGCATACTTGAAAAATTGTGGCTGATGGGTCATGCTGTTGTCCTGCAGCACTCTCCTCCTCTCCCTCTGGAGCTGCTCTATCCTCTGTTTCTGCTCTTCAGCTCCATCTATGTTCCCCTCCTCCAGCAGCCTGATGCAAGCGCAAACACAAGGGGTTGAGTGGTGAAAATGTCTATGTAGAGGAGAGGCTCAAAATCTTGCTGCACTTTGATGGAGGGATAGATGGGAAACTTTAGAAAAAGGAACAACTAAAAGTCTAGAAATTAAATGATTCTTCTATCTTTTATTCTCTTTTGACGTTGTCATTTAAATCTGTTTAAGCATGTTAGAAAAAAACAATTTAAAAACACCAACAAGTAGTGATGATGTTCCGATTCTGCTCAGTAAACAGGAATAAGACGAGAGCGAACCTCTGGTCCGGCCTGAAACGCGTGTCTGTGGGGGGCAGCAGTGGTTTTAAGGAGGGGTCCAGCTCATTTAGCTCCACCGCAAACTGGGTGAAACCGTAGTACTGGTCCTGCTCCACTGGCATGGGATCTGCAGGCAAACACATGACAAACAGAATTTACCATCATGTCTTTAAAAGAACCAAGGTGGCTGAGATTTTCTGGCTGTCATGTTTCACTCACTCGCTCTCCAAATACAAGTGGCAGAAGGAGGGTCTCCTTGAAAAACAGATTCATGCCATTTTCCAAAAACGGTGTGCACCACTTTCCCATTTGAATCCGTAACCACACCCTCTATCTCGTTCACTGTGGAGTTCCATGATTTGGCCTGAGGAGAAAAATTTGTTTTTAGAAAGAGCAGCAAAAAGATTCAAGGTTTTGCTCCACACTAAAGTTAAACGTGTACGAATACGGTTCAAATGGCAACAGAAGTCATCCAGTCAACTGCTAATAAATTTGTCTTAACCCATGACAGAGGCAAAAGAAAAAAACTAGTTAGCAAAAGAATGTTAGCATCTACTTAGCGGCAGCCTCAACCGCCTCGAGTCACACACAATAAAAATGTTTGCGCAGAACTCAAACTTTTGCCTGACAGAAAAGTCCCGTTAAATAAAAACTACACATACTTTACTAGACATGAGAACAAAGTTTAAGACCTGTAATTAACGTATTTAAGGACAACTTACTTTCTTAAATTTGTGTATTCAAACTTAAGGCCTTAAAATTCATTTAAGACAATTTACAGACGTGAGGACACCCAGTTTATTTGTAAAAATCTAATTTATGCAGTCATAATTATGAAACCCAACAAATATGAATACTTGAAATAGTTTACCATTTTTGTAATGAAACCATACAATATGCAAGAATCACTATGTCAATTGAAACAAGCAAATGTTCAGAGATATTCTCTAATTTACTGGGATTTACTTGCAAAGTTTGTCCATTTAGGAGAAAAATTTTCTGAGCTCATCTTTTTTTATCCGATATATCCATATTTCCTCCACTAGATGGCAGTGTTTGCATCGACAGCATAGCAAAGACAGCATAGTGCTCTTTATTTAAACACAGTGCTCTGATAAAACATCACAGAAGAATTTCAAACATTCAGTACAGAACACGTCTGCATTTGTTTTTCACCTTGACAAATGTCACTTTGCACTGGCAGACATTACTGTTCGTGTTCTTGATGACCATCTCTCCATAGTGTTCAATCCAGCGCTGGCCGCTAAGGATGTTGTGGATGCAGGACGTCACTTTGTTCCATTCGTAGTGATCCCCGAAGCTGCGGGAAAAACATACGCACAATTCTCCTATTATTGTTTCACAATGACACGCTTTGTTGTGCACAATTACCCAAACACTCTGATTAAACATACACACCCACAGGATTTAAAAAAAATAAAAAATGGAGAGGACCTACGCAGGTAGTGTGACATGTGTGGTTCCCATGGGAACTATTTCCATGGACTTTCCCCAGAATTTATTTTTCCATCGCACATCTAAAATGGACAACACAAAACAACAGATGAGAGGCTGTGACCGCAGAAACAGCGCTATTCTCTTTTAAATCATCAAAGAGTTAATCTGACCAATTTTTACAATAGGTTTCTGGTTCATGTAGATTAATGGAAACAAATAGAGCATCTCTTTTTTTACTACCTTTGAATTATCGGTTTCAAATGAACGTTATGCTTAATCTAACAGTCATCTGTTATGTTTCAGAAATATCAACTAAGATCAAGGAGCCAAATGAGCTTAATTTAAATCACAAACAAGTTTTCATCCAAAACGTTAAGGTGCTGAAGCATGAAACAGACAGTATGACAGCACTGATCTACTAGGAGGAAATGAGGTAATTCCAAATATGCGCTCACCTTGCCAAAAGCAGAAGTTCTTTGAATCACAGTGACATACTGAGACAGGTGGATGATGACTCACCTGGGAATAGGACAGAAGAAATGATAAGGCCCTTTATTTTAAGTTTCTTTTGTGTTTGACAATTTATTGATTTAAATTGTACAATTGGTTTCTGGTTCATGTAGATTAATGGAAACAAACAAAGCAATAAATAAATTGTTTGACAATTTATTTATTGCAATGTGACCTTTTCATCAGGTATGAAAATGTTAAAAACAACTGAAACATGAGGGTATCGGTTATTTTGGCAAAAATCAGCAAGGCGACAAAATGAAATCACTTGAATTATTTAGAAAGCGAAAGTCGCTAGTCGGCCCCCGTTTCCTAAATTTTGGGTTCACTGGCGATCAACTGATACTTGTGAAACTGATCTTTATCCACTGAGCTTATTTAAATCTCAGTAACCACAAAACTGCTGCATTCGGCAATTTTTTTTTTTGCAAACTGTGGTTTAAGTTGTTTTGTTACTTTGACCTTGTGAATTTGTAAAATCAAAATAGTGACTGCTGTGAGCTTTAGCTTTAGTAAGAGGCTCAAAACAGATCTGTAGTCTAACCAGTTGTGCAAGTTGTGTCTGTTTTTAAAATGTTAGAAGTGACAGACGAATGGCACAGATTTTCTTTTTTTTTTCAGCGAAGATAATTTAACAGTTTGGACAGAAATACTCTAAACTTTTCATATATGTTTGAGAACACTATATACTTTAGTGAGTGGAATATGAAGACCGTGTGATAGCACCTGCTCAGCTATGAACCTGAAGCCCTTATCAGGCCGATCACACTCGTACGTCTCTCCCAGAACGGGGTTAAAGGGCTTGCTTCCGGCTCTGTAGTAGGACGACGCGTAGGAAGATATGGCAAAGGTTGCCACATACACCTGCAGAAACAAGAGATAGCACACAACTTACTTAGATTTTCAACATTTACAAAAAATAATGTGGCACCAATTTAGCACCCCTATTTATTCTGACAGGTTGTGGAATATAAACCTTTGTGCCATCTGAAGTTTAAATGAGTAAATGTCAGTTGTCTGACTGCAAGTGAATGCAGCGGATAATCATCTGCAAGCTGCATTGTGCTCCCCATTCATGATGTGTTTGACCAGTAGTGAGGAGAGAGCAGTGCTGTTTAGTTCAATTGTAAAACCATAAAGAAAGTGAGTGAGAAAGAAAAAAAAAAAGACATCCTGGTGAGGTGCGGTAAAACAAATCACTGATGCCAGTGCTGCTATGGCAGCATGCTTTCAACCCCAAAGGGTTTTCCCTTTTCACTTTATTTACCTTTGGTTAATTATCCAGCATTCAGCCTGGGAGTTGAGACATTGAGAGAAATATATATTATTTGGACGATTTAAAAAACCACACAACAATCACTAGGAAGAAGGTGCTTTGGTCAGATGAAATCCAAATTGGACAATCGAGCAAAATGCTATGTTTGGGGAGAAACTAATGCTGCGCACTGTGAAACGTTGCAACGTCTCGCCGTGGAAAGAATTTTTTCGGCAGTGAAAATAAGCTGATGGTCGATGGATGGAGCTAAAAACAGCACTTATGAAAGTAAACACTGTTGGACGTTGCAAGACTTAATAATGGGATGAGATTCAACTTATAGTACAGAGCTCTGTAACTGTTCCAACTTAAAGAGCTATTTTGTTCTCAGAACAGCCAAATAAACCTCGTTTAGAGCCACAAATGTGTCACATGACTTCATCTACTCCAGAAAATTTATTGTAATTTTTAAAGTACCAGAGTTTTATTTCTATTTTAGGATTTAACATAGAGATAAACATAAAAGACAGTGGATTTTTTTTTTTTTTTTAAGCACAGATACCAAAGGAAAACTCTAAAGCATTACTAGAACTTTTAGAGTTATTATTTGTGGAAATTTGTTGCTAATATTCTAGGGTAAACTTGGAAAAAAAAAAAAGTTAAAAGCCAGCATTTGTTATTATATCGATAGTTAAAAATATTAACTGCTTTCTGTTATAAGGAGCCATTGTGGAACGTACAAAGGCTCTGGAGCCGCAGGTTGCAGAACCCTGTTCTAGAAGAACAAAGACCAAAGAGCCGGATCTAAGATGGAGCAGTTAAGAGCCAAACATTTTCATGTATTAGAAAGACCCAGTCTGAGCCATCAAGTTCAAGTTTGCAATGAAGAATTCGTACAGTTAGCGTTTCTAAACTGGTAGACATACAAGCCGAAAGAGCTGCAGTTAGCAGGTAGGTTGAATGCAAAAGCACAAAACACTTTTAACCTTTTATTAATATTAAAAACTGAGTATAATTTTCCTTCCATGTTAGAATTACGTACTAGTTTGAAGTCAATTGCATAAAACCAACTGAAAATACATTGACCTGGTATGTATGGCAATACAATTAGGTAAAATTCACTTTGTGTGTCAGCAACTGTGTTGTTAGACCAAATTGTTTTCATCGTTATTGTTTTATATGTACCATGCGTTGGTAAGGGTCTGCGGTCTGGTTTGCGACGTCCAGCAGCTCGCTGTACTCCAGCTCCTCACACAGCCGCTGCAGGGTGTTGATTGGCTCGTTGAGCTGCACGGGCATGGCTACTTTGGACAGGTCTTTGCCGATGTTGTTCCTCAGGATGTTCCACAGGCTTATGGTGCTAGAGAGACAGGGCGACGGCAGCGTGGAGCGACGGCAAGTCAAGGTCAATACGCTGCTGACTGCAGGAGGAACAGAGATCCGAGTCAAATCTAGATTCTAAAAATCAGAGAACGGTTAAATATGTATCCAGAGAAGAAGAAACCAAAAGGTGATTTTAAGCGGATGCAATGGAATTGATGAGAAATACAAGCAGAAGTGACTTAACATTCTCTGCTAACAGATGGATTGGGATAAACCGCGACAAATAGCCACATTTAGTTTGCAAACACATCCAGACGCTAAAATTGCTCATGTTTAACACCTTCTCTGCACCAATTTTAAACTTGCAAAATTTATATAGTGCCGACAGTCGGTAAAACACCAAGTTTTACACCAAGGCTTAGTCAGAATCAACGGCCCAATGCTGAGCAGAAAAAAAACATCTATTCAAGCTGTGGCGGCTCTCCATCTGTTACAGATTAGTCTGACTTAACACATAAGCAGACAAACAACTTCATCGTGTACCGGAGTTGTGTCTCGCTCCCCCTCCGTCGAAGGTATCCATGGAGACGCTGTCGCTGGCATCGCTGATATAAGAGTCGTCGTCTGACACCTGGACAAAGGGACAAAGGGAATTGATGAGCAAAGATTAAAGATGCTCCCAAATGCAGGATCGACGGACAAAACTGCGAATGTCCGTAAAGTCTTCAAGCTTTGAGGATTTGTTTCCTGGTCTTCTCTGATTTTATGGAAAATGTTGCTACTACTTTAAAATGAGACTATACACAGGATGGATAAGGAGACTATTATTAGGATATAAACAGTTTAGATGCATTTATATCGCTCAGTTTTCTTTTCTTCAAATTGTGGAAAAAGTGAAGCACTGTGATTACTTTTCTGATGCACTTTTGCTTCACTGTAGACAACACAACACAACTAATCCTCATTCTGAATATTTTGCACTAACAATGTATCAATTCAATGAATTTGAAGTGTTTTCCAACTACATGTCTGTTCATGTCTTCTTAGCTTTAAGTGTCTGAAAACAAGCAATGTTTACTTCATAAGATTGTTCTGATTATTACTAATACAACTTTACGCTCCAAGAAATATTCAAAAACCTTTTATGTCGCAGTACAGACAACAATGTTAAATTACTGTGGTTTTCAAACATTTTTCTAAACCAATTTGGTTTTGAACACAAAGAAGAAAACATTAGTTGAGATAACGAGAATATTGACCTCATTCTCAGACGAAGACGAAGACAGAAGGTACTCCTGTGCATCAAAGAACTCTGAAATGGACTCTGGGATAGATAGTCTGCTCTCACCGGACGACTGGTGGACCAAGGAGTGCGAGGAACTTGTACCCTCCTGGTTTCAGGTATTATTTGAGATAAATTAGACAAAATAATGCATATAACCAAATGTAACCATGCAAAAGTTGCAAGGGTTTATTCTTTTACTGAAGCATAGAGGTTCTTGAGGCTGACGACTTCAGGCGGCTGCGGCGCTTGCAGGTCAATGGTATGCTGCTGCCGCTCCCTCTCTACTTCCAGGGAGCCGTATGCTGATTTCAATGAAACATGAACTGGAGAGAGGCAAAAGCCAGACACAGAAAAGAAACTTGGAACAGGAGTTGTCATGGCAACGATGTACCCATACAGAGGAAAACATACAGAAGCTCTCTTTCCCCCAATCTCGCTCTCTGTGTCTCTGTCTACTGTACATGCCATGCACTTCCAACTCACTTTTGTTGGCCAGTCGGTAGAAGTCCTGCTGCAGACGTGACACTTCTGTCGGTGAGTCGGGCGACTGGGGACAGGTTTCCTGTGAGGCGGACTCTATAGTGGGGAGGTTGGGGTTGGAGGCATGGAGACGGGGAGACTGGATGGAGATGCAGCTTGGAACCTAGCAATCAGAGGAGGATCCATGATTTTCCCCTTTATTCGCTCACTGATGTCAGTGTATGACTGACTGGCAATGGGCTCTTTGCACGTCAGCTTCCGCGTTCGGGGAAAAGCGGCTCGACCGTTTCCGATCTATTGAAAATGGCATTTTACACTGGGTATTTGTAGGCCTTTTCTAATGTAACAACTAATAATATACATCGATCCGAAGCCCCAACAAGTAAGCTGGACAAAGGTTTTAAGATGTACGCCTCGTTATACATTCACAGATACAAAGGTGAGTTTTACTTTCTTTAAACTTTGTGTGGCCAACATTAGCTTTAGCTTATGCTAGTAGGCAATACTCTCGAACATTTTTCTTGTAAAAATCTGATATTTAAGTATCTAAACATTTTTCATCCATTCTAACGGACATTTTCCCTCTTGAAAAGGAGATCCAGATCTCAACGGGGTTTACCTGGTTAAATAAAGAAAATAAAAAATAAATGTTTTTACCTTATTTTCAAGTATTTTACGTGCGTTTATTATCATTAATGTCAGAGACCAACTAATGGGGGATTTTAGGTTCCGGGTTTTTGCTTCCGAAGCCTGATGAAGCATACCAACCTTGTAGCTTAACAGTAAAGCAGCTCTGGTGTCGGAGTTCTAGTTCAGCTGACTGTTCAGGTTCAGAGAAGTTACTTTTAGAAAATTATGGCAGTGTTCCTAAAGGTCTCCGTGTTATTTTGTTTTATTAGTTTTGCATGCTTCTTGTGAAGCAGGGCCATGTGTACAGCAGTGTGTACAGGAGGATCAGTTGCACGGCTGTCTGGCTCTGCTCTGCTCTCTCGTTCCCATACACTTGCTCTTTAGGATGAAGAAGCTGATCCGGAGTGAAGTGAAGGCTGCAAACTTTGCTGTGCGGCGTTAGCTTTAACTGGTAGCGACGAACATTTACAAGCCACCGTCTTCTTAATTCAGGACCGCTTGGAAAACCATGAAAACTTAAAAGCCCATTATATTAGGAAGACAACAAATGCATAGTATTGTTTTATTTGCGTCTGAAATACGACTTTGTCTTTTCTATCCGTCATGGTAATTCAAAGCGGAAAAAAGCGGTTGTGACATCAGCGCGGCAGGTGCAAAGAGCTCATTTTCACATAAAAAAAAAGAGAGAGAGCAGAGGTATACTTGTAGTGTGGATTTGGCTTCTTTGTTGTTTTTAGATCGCCATCTACGGGGCCTCTTCTCCTTTTTGGGGATGTCATAAGCAGATGCCTGTGGTGCCAAAGAAAAATGACCATGAAGATTTAATGAACTTAAAATGTTCACGGTACATTTTAGAAAAAATACTAGAGCCTATTCCATGTCTGTCAGTGTTCAATCTGTATTTGATTTTAATTTAATTTAATTTTGAAGAGAAGATTTTGATAGATTTGCAGAAGGTGGCACTGTCGTGTCGCAGCACTGTGACGTTAGCTCTGATTTGGTTTTTTTGTAGACGCTTAATCAGGTTTTGTTTTGGTAGAAGCATTGCCTCTGGTTGAGTATTTTTACGCCTGCGTTTGTATGACCAGACAGTTGTTTTAAGGGGAGCAAAAGCAAATGAGGCGGATTAGCAGTGTTTGATGATGTCATCCAGGAATAGGGCTGAAACGACTAATCGGATTAATCATGATTAAAGAGTATACAAAAATATCTACATTGTGCATGCGAGATAAAACAAACTTTTGTCTGTAATTATGTTATACCCACAACTCCTCAGGTTGTAGAGTGTTAGCTTCAATTGGTTCAAACTCTGTAAAAATAAATCTACTTTTGGTATCCATCTGTTAGTCAGAAAATCATCCACAAATCAGCTCTGCATTATAACCGCGTTAAGTTCAGCAAAAAGGGTTGAGTGTTTCACATTTTGATGTCAGAATGTCTTTTTTTTTTTTAGCCTTCTTTTGCTACAAATGAAAAATTCTGTGTCGTTGCGTTTTATGCAATATTTTTTTTTTTTAATAAAAAGGAATTTAATTGTTTTATTTGCATTTTCAAGTATTTTTAATATTGTACAATATACCTGAAGTGATGAAATGAAAAATCAGCAGAATGTGCCCAAATCTTTCATCCAATTAACTGATTAATCGTCATAATAATTGACTGAGTTTTTATCAATTTCTAAAATAATCATTAGTTGCAGCACTATCCAGGACATGTTACTATAAAATATTGTCTCTGTTGCCTGGATATTGAGTCAGAAAGGTAATAATATTTATTATACAATATTTTTTAACTGAATTGAAGGGCATAGACGTGTGATCATTTTCAGTAAGCCACCAGGCTAATAAATTCTCTAAAATAACTTTTATATTCAGAAATATCAACATTCGTAGATGAACTTCCTGTTGTGATTCACTTCCTGGGTGTCCAAATACACGCAATGTGTACAAGCCAAGTTTTGTGCTGGCAGATCAAACACGGTGATAGTGATGCACAGCATCCTGAATGTACTGATAATTGCTAAGGCGAGCGCCGTTTGAATGGCTGCAAACATATTAACACGCTGCTGACGGCATTTCTCTGTCCATTCTTAAAGCAAACGTAATCCCGTGCGGCTGCGCTCACTTGTAGTGCGGTAATGGCTGGAGCCGAGTACGTGCGGTGGATGACCTCCATGCTCTTCAGCAGCTGGTTGAGCTCCAGTAGATAAGACTCGCATTCTTCCAGCTCTGAGTGAACAGCAGATTATTATTAGATCAAAGTGGAAAGTGTGTGCAGGCACAGTGATGAGGAGTAAAGACTAACAAAAAAAAAAAAAAAGCAAGATGAAAATGCAGTGATTCTTTTGTTGGAAAGACAAAAAGAGAAGGAAACAAACCGCACCTTTGGAGCACTTGCTCATCTCCTCTGAAGAGTGGAACCAGGAGCTAACCTTAGACTGGTGGAATGACGCCTGCTTAGTAAGAGTTGCTCTCTGTTGAAAGACACAAAGAGAGGTGAAAAATCGTGACATAATCTAAAAACAAAAAAAAGAATTTCTGCAAAAAAAAAAAAAAAAAAAAAAAAAAAAAAAAAAAAAAAAAAAAAAAAAAATAAGCCCGTAGAAAAAGTAATTTTATTTGTGGTTAATTAAAGCTGGGTTGGGTTGGGGCGTGGGGGGGG